>PVIR01021465.1:0-29303 GCA_004026965.1 Petromus typicus
TCCTTCTAAACAGGCCTGGCTATGAGATACACAAATGCAGGCCCAGAGATCTTAGAACAACATGAATATATTCTTTGTGTTTGGTACTGGAGTATATAGCTGGAGGTAGAGAAATATGACTTAAGTAGATGGAGCTACATCCCTAGCACTGTTTTGTTTTGATTTGAGGTGGGATCTCAAAACTTACTGGCCTCGCTTAGAGCTTGTATTGTCCTGCCTCAGCCTCCTGAGCCTGTGGAATTGCAGATATGTGACACTAAGCCTGGCTTAGAAAAGTTTTCTAAATCATAGAGTTCAGATATAAGAGAAGCTTTAAAACATTTATTTGTCCGGGGGATTGACCCTAGGACCTTCACACTGACTTCTAGCTCTTTTTTTTTTTTTTTTCATTTTGAGACAGTCTTGCTAAGTCATCGAGTTGCCTGGTCTGAGCTTATACTTGCAGTCTTTTTGTCTCAGCCTCCTACAGACCAGGGGCAATAGGGAATTTGGTAACGTTTCCTTAAAATGTACCACATAGTCTAAGTAATAAATTGTAAAGCTGATATAAACTTCTCTAAACTGTTTATACTTTAAAAAATAATCAAACACTAGCAAAAAAACCTGAGTTCTCTTTCTGTTTTCTTAATACTATTACTGAAGTTGTGGGCATAAGGGCCCCTACAGTCTCGGCTTTTCCACCCATCCCCAAACACTAAAGAGGCAAGGGGTGGTGAGGGACAAGAGAAGAGCTTTCATCAGTGTGGCTGTGTTGGGAAAGACAGATAAAAAGCTCCAAAATCTGAGTGCACGGAACAGGTGGGAACTGGGGATCTTGCGTAAAAGAGGGACAAAGGCCTGGACTGGGTGGTGGTTTGCGTAGCCAGGAATGGTGTCAGCCTCGGTCTGGCTGATCAGTATCTCAGGACTGTCTCTCTGAGATGGCTCTGGCCGAGTCCTGCTGGAGTGAAGGGCCAGACTCTCTGGACCCCTGCAGGCCTTCGCTTGTTCTGTGTGTGAGAGGTGGTCTCATCACAAGGTGGTCTGCAGGGCTCCACCTTGGCTGGAGTCTGGGGGACAGCAGGGTCCAGACAGTGTGTGGAGACTTCATGCGTTGCTCCAGGGGACCTGAAGCAGGATCTGTAAAACTTGGCAATAGAGTCCTTGCAAATCTTAAAAATAACCTTAGGTACTCTTATCTCAATGTCTTCCTTTGAAGCAGGGAAGAGACAGGTTGGGTAAATTTAGAGCTGATAAGCCTTTTTTATCAGCTTTTAGATAGACATTCCTTAAATGGATTTCCATGTAGGGCTGAGCAGGGATCTGACCCAAAGTTTTAAGGTAATAGAAGAGACAGATAATAAAAAATGAAGGCAGAGATGCCAGCACCTGCAGACTCAGTCTCTTAAGTCCCCATTATAATATTACAAAGCTGCCTGAAGAGGCAGTCAGAAGTATGTAACTGGATATGGTGGGGGGGCGAGAATAGGAGCATTAGTGGGTGTGAGCTGTCATTAATAAAAATGTGCTGTTCTTTTTGGAATTTGTGATGTTTATGGCATTTATGGCCTGTTTATTTCGTGATTTGTTGTAAGTTATCTTCTCATTCTAAATGAAAATTTCTTTTACATCTAAGTTTACTTAAAGAGAACTTCCAAGTTGTAAATGATTTCAGCCCACAATACCCAGGAAATAAAAGCTAAGATACATTTCATATCAGTTTTGAAATAGGTAAATCAAAAGACATGGCCAGGCATAGTGACATTCTCCTGTAGTCCCAGCTACTCAGAAGGCTGAGGCAGAAAGACCTTAAATTCAAGGCTTGCCTGGACAACTTAGTGAGCTCTTGTCTCAAAGGGTGGGGGGTAGGGGTTTGAGGATATAGCTTCATGATAGAGAACCCCTGGATTTACCTCCCAGTTTTGCAAGATCAAACCAAACAACTATTTGTACCCTTGTTTCATTTTGTAGCATAGGGAGATAGAGCCAAATGTTTTGAAATGAGCAGGAATGATTAATAACATAAGATTTTAATAATTGCTGTAGGTTTGAGTGGTAATGTCATCTCTTAGTACTTTATCAGGTAATTCTAGTACATGTAACTGACTGGCAACACTGATATCTCTTTATTACCCTTATTAGTGTTCTTCAAGAACTGGAATGGGGCATATTTGGTAAGGAGAAAGAATGTCTATGCTGTGTTCGGTCTCATAAAGAACATTTCATTCCTGGGTTCCTAGTACAGAGCAACTAAAATTGTTAGAATTTCCCACATGTACATGTACAGTATCTTTATTATTACTGAACATAATGGATCATTATGCCGTCACTGCCGTTATGCTAACGGGGGACTCCTAGCCAGGCCTCTCACTGGCTTCAGAGTAAGAGCTGGTGGTGCCGGACACCAAGGCTGTCTTGGAGGTTTAGATTTGGGGGAGAAGCATTTGGAGATCGAGGTCAGTCATGTTAATCAGCCACAGGAGCACTAATTAATCATGTCTGGGTAATGGAACCCCGGGACGAGCTCTGGCCCCTGAGGTCGGTGGATCGATTCCAAGCTGGTAGCACCAAACTGTTGATTTTTTCCCTATGATAAAGTTTATAACTCAGGCACAATATGAATAATGATAGCAAACAGTTCTTACAACGGACGGAGACAAATGTTATGTGAATGTTCTCCTCTGAATCCAATTGCCCCCTTTGTACCCTGCTGGCGAGGATGCCCTGAGAGGCGCCACCGAGCTGAGCCTGTGACAGAGCCTGCGGCTCCTACGCGATAATGACTTGAACACGAGCGTCCTGATCCTGCCGGCTGGGCCAGTAACGGAGATGGCCCCTACGTGACCCACAGTGGCTGGGTGGTTATTCCATAGCTGCCAAACAGTTAGATCGTTATTTCCAGAGCTGCACAATGACAACTAAAGCAACTCCTGAGAAAATAGGTGTGGCTGGATATTTTCCTAATGATCAAATGAATTACCTCAGTCCTAACACCAGCATCTTACTTAAGGTAATACATTCTTACTAAGGCCAAGAATATGAAAGAGGCACGCTCATCTTACTGCTGATACAGGACCTCCACACGCTGTAGGGGAAATAATGTGACTCTTAACCTGATCTATATCAGCTAGGCCAAGTTCCCATTCCCAAGAGAAGGAATTCTAAGGAACAGTGGAGGTTAACAATAGGAACTGTTTATTGAGAGGGAGGGATTTTTGCTGCTGGACTACACAGAGGAATTTTATAGAGCAAAGTCACTCAGTGGTTACAGCATGGCTCAAAACTATGATCAACCAATAAGATTATGTATACAGCCTCTTAGGTAATATTGACCCAATGGAGAAGCAGGTCATGTAGCAAGTGCACGTGGAAAGAACAAAGACTTTTAGGAAGCGTCTTGGTCACCCCCTGGGGTGACTGATGTCCATCTAGATTTTTTATTGGGCCAAATGTTATAACTCATCCCCCCGGGGAGACCTGCAGGCCTGCTCATTCCATCTTTATCTTGAGGTCTGGCCTCTAACAGATGCCACAGTTGTAATGTGTTTTTATCTTTGCCTTGAGTCCCTGGAGGGCCTAGGCCTGTTGACTGCCTAGAATACTTCTGTCTCACTTGGCTGTCTGTGACACTGCTGTTCGGCATACTGAGGGAGGGTGTGGTGGCCATGCCTGTAATCCCAGGCCTGGGAAGCTGGACCAGGAGAATTGCAAATGCAAGGCCATCTGGAGCCACTCCGTGAGATCCTGTCTCAGAAACACCAGAAAGCAAACAAACCAATAAACCGTGATGCTGGAGGTTACAAGCAAGTCACTTTGATGAGTAAGAGCAGGCACGAGTCCTTGAAAAGTAGAGGTAAAACCGCAGGCCATACGATTGTGTGCCTGAAAAATTTTAGAGATTCATAGGTGAAAAAAACTCAATATAAGAATCCAGCAAAAATATCAGGATGCAAATTTATTGCACAACAAAAAGTAGTATCTATAATGTGGTAGTTGAAATCCTCTTTTACAGAGCAAGAGAGAAGATAAAAAACACTTTTAAGTATAAACTTAACAAGTATTGAAAACCGGTATGCAGAAATCTGTAAAACACTTATAAAAAAAAGATTTGCACACATGGATAGACATGGTTAGTTTCAGTATCTGATCAAAATATTTTTGAAAATCAAGTATTTAGTGAGTTTTCTTTCATTTTAGCAACATTTTATTGTGCTTTAAGCTTGAGATTACTGTATAAAACAGCAATTCCAGTAAACTGTTCTAGTAACCTTTTTTTTAAAAATTGCTTTGGTACTGACGCTCAAACCCAGGAATGCTTTACCTCTGAGCTATATCCACAGCACTTTTGCTATTTTTACATTTTTATTTATTTATTTATTTCTGAAACAAGGTCTTGCTTTGTAGTTCAGGCTAACCCTGAAGTCATTGTGTAGCCCAGGCTAGCAAAGATAGTTTTTTAAATTTTTGAGACAGAATCTGCATTGCTTAGGCCAAAATTGAATTTGGGTGGATTTAAATTTGGTGATCCTCCTGCCTCAGCCTTCCCAGCACTGGAATTACAGGCAGGCACCCCATCCTTGCTATTACTTTTTAAATTTTTGATGAAGGAAAAACCTTTTATTAGCCAGTTGACTATTTTATGTTTGTTAGCCTAATGTATATTAATCAGCAGTGTATTTTATAATCATATAAATTTTTGATCCAGTTATATGGGAGATTAAAATTTCTAAAAATCTTACATTAAATGGTTTTCCCACATGTATGTGACACAATGAAAGAATTACTGTTCAGTTGAGTTATGAAATTTATGGTGCTTGTGATGACTGGTAAATTCTGATTCATGATATTTTGTAATAGTATGGGTTTTTTATATATAATAATGTATTATGCCAAAAGATATTGCTTTGCATTTATCAGCTACTTCATTAAAATATGCAATCCCAATAAACTATATATTTTTTGTCTGCATTTGCTAAAATTAAAAAATATTCACTAGTTTTGTGCTTTTATTTTTATACAAGTTAGCTCAGTGACTAAGGATGACTAAATTACACTCATCACTTGGTTTTTTTCTTTTTGGAAAATATTTCAGTAGTCTAGAACATGATTTTTCCCCCCACATCTTTTACTTTTCCAGATTTAAATTTTTCATTTACAAAACATCATTACAAATAACACAGGTTTTTTTAAAAAAATTATTTTTATCATAGTATTTTTCTCAATATTATAAAAATATTTACAGACTCAGGAATTGAACCTGATACATCTTTTTACTTCTTCATTTTTCTTCTATTTGAATGTCAGTTTTCTTTTGTTTAATTATTTTGAAGGGAAAATATTCTATAATATGCTTTGAAAAAAGTAACTCATACATAATTGACTTTTGATATATAGAGCAGTATTAGGGAGTAAACACAAGACTTTGCATTGATCTATATCCCTGGCTCCTTTAAAATATTTTAAAATTTGAGATAAAGCTAAATTGGTCAGACTGCCCTGTAACTTGAGATCCTCCTGCCTCAGCCTCCTAAGTAGGTGGGATTACAGACATACACCACTGTGCTTAGTTACTTGACACTCTTATAGCAAATGGGTAGTAACCCGAACTTCTTCATAGCCATAGTGAGTTATGGTAACATAAAAAAGTATTGTTCCTCTTTTTGTGGAATGTGGACATCAGACATTAAAAAATTGGACTAATCTGTGCACCGTAGTACACTCTTGTAATTCCAGCACTCTGGGCAGCTGAGGCAGGACGTTTGGAAATTTGAGCCCAGCCTGGGGAACATGACTTAAACCCTGTTTCAAGTCAACGGGAAGGAGCTGGGGAATTTACCTCACTGTCAAAGCCAAGGGTTCCAATCCCCAGTACTACAAAAAAGAGAGAGAAGAAAAAGTAGTGAGCACACAGGCCATCCTTATAGTCCCAGCTACCTGGAGGGCTGAGGAAGATTCTGTGAGGCCAGGAGTTTGAAACCAGCCTAGAAAACATAACGATACTACATCTTTAAAGCAAACAAACAAAAAGACAAAATAAGTTAGCAAAATATTGATCACCTTATTTTTACCTTGTATGTATATTGATAACATCTATACTACTATTGACTTATTGCCATAGGTGAACGAAGGGCCCCCCCTCACAGCTCAGTAATTCTGAATTGCCTAAATAAAAGCCTGGAGAATGAATGAAATAAGTGAAATAAGCTCAATGTCATGTAACTTTGTTAATTTATTAGAATTGCCACCAAACAAAACTGACTCCAGCATTTAGATATTAAAAGGAACTCACAGAAAACATTCCACTTTTTGCAATTCTATCTGCATTCATCAGACGGACTGCTTTCCTCTGGGAGCATTCACCATCTGACACCATGGAATTGCAGTCATTTTTTGGAGGCATCTATTTATTAGCCTCTCAACATCCCATGCTAGAGATTCAAAGATAACCATGATGTCTCTTTGGAAGGAGCTTGTAATCTTGGGGGAGGAGCGGGCTGTGGCTCGGTCCCACAGTGCGCCACCGAGCAGAGCGCTGGTGTTGAAGCCCTGAGTCGGGGCCCGCTGTCCGGTGGGGTGGGCTCAAGCCTCTTTGAAGGGATAGTAAGATTTGATCCTGTGGAGATGGCAGAGAGAGGGTTCTTCTGCGGACAGAATGTACAAATGCAAGAAAGCCTCAGTGCGGTTCTCTTATTAATTTTGTCCCAGAGGAGCATTTTGTACATTGTTATCGAGTCTTCCGAGATGACAAGAATGCAATCAGGCATCGTTACCCAGAGGGCCGTGGTGGGAAGCTGAGAGGAATTTAAGCAGGTGACGTGTTCAGATGTGCAGTTTTGGAAGGGCACTTAATGTCATCACTGTTAGGAGCTTCCAGGATTTCACAAGAACTATGTTCGCAGACAACTTAGATGTTTCTTTCTTTTGAGATGTTAAAGATTTAAACTTTTTTGAAGGCTTATCTTCAGAGTGTACTTTGCATATAAATGTCTTTCAGTCGTTAAGAGGTAAAGTACGGTTTTGTGAGACACCGATGTTTGATGACCAGTGCGAGTCTGTGGGAACCCTGTTTCCGCTGCCCCAGTCACTGCAGAACCAGAGGAGGAGGACTCTGCCGCCACATCGGGTCCTGAAGGGAAGAAGCACCCATGTAGGAGGGACAAAAGAAAGACCTTCCTGTTTCACGCTGCTATTTTGACCTTCTTTCCTGATGTCACCTAAATTCTACCAAACCTGTCTTCACTGATGTGACCTATATATTAAAAAAGTTTTAGGCTGTAAAAAAAATATTTTAGAAGGAATCATTGTAGAAGTATAAAAATAATAGAAAAAAGATTGCCAATCCATACAGAAAAATTGAAATGACCACAACTTGAAGACTGATCATAATATGTATAAACTATAAAATGAGTTACTGCAACTAAGAAAATCCATTTTGAAAGAGATTCAGGAGCTACCTTATCTTTAAGGTACATGCATATAAAAAATATTGTTACCATAAACACACAAAAAATCTGATATTAAGCCAATTCCAAAACTGAGTAAAAATTGAGACAGCTGTAATTTTGCAAGTCATATGAGAAATTTAGGTGGTTCATCTCTACTTTGATAGACCAAGTTCAAAAATAGTTTATATGTGCATTTGAAAGTGAAGACCAGGGATGTGGCTCAGTGGTGCTGCACCTGCCTGACAAATGCAAGGTCCTGAGTTCAATCCCCGGCAACAACAACAAAAAGGGAAGAAGATAGTGAAATTAGTATTTACTTGAAAAATATGAGTTACTAAAGCAATTTATAATGTATTGACATCAATTTAGCATGTCAGTTTTGAAATTTATTTTATCACAATCATGTATATAGGTACCTAAATCTTTGTACAAGACATTTATATGGTAGTTTGATTGTTATCATAGCTAATTGTGCATAATGAGTAAAAATTACACAAATATACAAACTGCTGTCTGCTTAAAATTGTTATCATTTATTGATAGTAAATTAGACTTCAACACTAAGTGATTCTTGTTAGGCAATAAAATTAAACTATAAAAAATGCAGTGTAACTTGTACTGTAAATAAACTATTAGCAATGAGCATCACTGTGAGAACTGGTAGTATATGAATTATTCACTGCAAACTTACTATCCCTGTGTCATTAGCATGTAAGATAATGAATCTAATTACCGTGGCTTTGAACTCTGGGGAGTTAGCTGTTTATGTGAGGAATCTTCTGGGCTGTAGTTCCCTTTCCCACCCATACAAGTCTCAAGAGAACTGGAGAGAATCCTCCTGTATTCTTTCCCCTTGTTTGCTTCTTGGTTGGTTAGGGTTAGAATTACGGGATTTCCTCTTGGATACCCTTTTAAGGATGTCATGAGAAATATTTTCATAGTTTAATTTGTGATTTGACTGTAATTTAACACTGTAGGTAGATAAGACATTGTTGGTATGTATCCCTTCATTCATACACACAAGTTAACACCACTTAGTGTAGTAGATTACCATAAATAGGGTAATTGCTTGAAAAATCTAGGCTAAAAGGTTAATAATCAATTTTCTCCTCTAAAAGGATTTGGACTAAAATGATTTACTTTCAGAGAACTTGAGATTAGCACATAACCCTTTCTTATCTTTAATGTTGTGTCTCTGATCTTAATTTGAGGTTTTGATGAACTTTCTTGTTTCTGTTTTCTCTCTTAACATTATAGTGTCAATTATCTGTAATAAGCTATCCTAATTAAAGTTGATAAATCTACAACTGCTTCAATTATACACTAATCAATTAAACACTAATTTAATTCTACTTAGCAGGATACAGTACATCATTAATCGGTCTCAGACTTAATATAATAGATTGAGAAGTAATCAAAATTTGGAGCACATCGGGGGCCGGGGAGTTAGCTCAGTGGTTCCGGCGCCTGTCTTGCAGGCGCAAGGGCCCGGGTTCGATTCCCCGGTAACCACATACCATACTGGGCGTGGAGACTCACGCCCAGCAGCAACCAGTACCACATAGCACAGTGCCGGGCGTGGTGGCTCACGCCTGTAATCCCAGCACTGGGGAGGCAGAGGCAGGAGGAGGATTGCTGTGATGTGAGTTTGAGGCTGAGCTCAGGGCCAGCCTGAACCACAAAGCGAGACCCTGTCTCAAAAAACCTAAAAAAAAAAAAAAAAATTTGGAGCACATTATTAGTTGAGGAAAATGAAAGATCATAGGGTCTAAAAAATGAAGGCAAGTACTGCTGTGTATGTTTATTGTTGGACGCCATAGGCTAACCCAGTGATGAGAAATAACTTTAGATATTAATGTTGTAGTACAATTTGTATCCTGCCATCTCTTAAATTTTTATCATTATTTTCCCATGTTACTAAACATTTTTCCATCACGCGGTTGTTCAACATATATAATATTATAAAGCTGTATCTTAATCTATTATTTTTCAGGGCTACCATTTTAAATTGAGTGTGTAATTTTCAGTGGTTTCAGAAAAATTTTAAATGCCAAATTCCAAGCATCCTTAAAACTTTTTTTAAACCTTATTGTCCTTATGCACAGAGAACATCAGTCATTTGTTTTGAATATATAAGCATGTGCACAGATGTGTTTTATTTCAGAATTATGTTAGGAAATATGGTGATTAGATATAATTTGAAAATCTTTAGTAAAGTGATCTTTGTTAAGATTTTTTGTTTTTGAGATGGTGACATATTTCCTATGGAATTCTTAGGGATAGGTTGCAACTCGATGTAATCATTTTTTCTATTTTCCACTCATTGAATAAAACAATCCAGATTGAATGTCATCGCTCATTCTTTTATAGCATTCACTTAATAGGAATACTTCTTGCTGTGCCCATCTTTGTTAGTATTTCTTTGTTCACATACATTTCTTGCTAAGAATGCTGTAGATAGAGATCTTACACATTTTGGAGGCTGTGTTAAGTGCATTTTAGCACTTTTGGAAGCTTACTGTGGATAACAAATTTCAGAGAACTCTGTGAGTCTGATCCGTTGCATAACGATCTAGAAACTGATGTGACTGGTTAAAAATCAAACCAGACTGATGGTCTTTTTTTTTTTTTTTGAGGCAGGATCTCATTATGTAGTCCAGGCAAGCCTTGAACTTGCTATGCAAGTTACTTGATATGGAACTTACAGTTCCAGGCTGACCTGGAACTCACAGCAGTCCTCCCGCCTCCAGAGTGCTGGGACTACAGACACGCATCACCACACACAGCCCTTAGTGTCTAATTTTAAGTAGCATAGGAACCTTACATTTCATGATTTACTAGCTGTGTTCTCTGCCTACTCTGTTTGGTTTCTATTAATTTTTATAACATAAAAGCTGATGATATTTGCAACCTTTTTTTGTTAAAGTAATTTCAGAGGACTGGGGATGTAGCTCAGCATCATAGTGCCTGCCTGGCAAGTGCAAGGCTTTGAATTTGAAGCTCAGTACTCCCTAAAAATAATTTTTGTGCACTGTAAAGAACTGATCAGTGCCAATTAAACAAGTCTTGTACCCTTTCCTTGGTTCTCCAGAACAATGCAATAATATTTGTTGTTTCTTTTGGTATTATCTTCTAAATTTTATGCTCACTGAGATTTTTTTGTTAATCAATTTTATGTGTTATCCAGGAGTCTTTCTAGAGTGGCATAGAATTCAGATTATATTCCAGATCTAGTCCCCCAGTTCTTGAAAAGTTACATAATAATTTTGGTCAACTCTAGAAGTCATCTGTAATCCTGTTTATATTAAAATGACTATGGAACTATTGATGAGGAAATGCAGGATAGAACATTCATTTGTCTCAACCAGTGTTTGGTCCCTTAACTCTACCCCAGTGTTATTTATTGCTTTATTTGTTTAGTTTCTTATGGGGCTGTTTTCTAATTTCCTCGTCTCAGTGTTTTAACAAGTTTCTTTTCCACTGTTGTAAGTCCACAAGCTCCGTCGTGTTTTTCCCTTTATGCGACTCTAATCAGGGTTCTGTTGTTTTCCTTTCTGCCGCTGTGGTCCTGGGCCTTCTCTTGGTGATTGTTTTGTTGGATAATTGGCTGTTTGGTTGATTTTCTTCTTACTAGCTCATTCCTTATTTTACTGACGCAAATACTCCAGAGCTTCTGAAAAAAAAAGAATAAGTGAAAAATGAAATTTTCGAGCTCTTGCTGATTTAAAATATCTCTATTTTATCATCCTATTAGAATGGTATTTCACTCGGAAATTGTGTGAAGATAGTTTTTGCTCAGCAATTTAAAGGCTAACCCATTAGCAGTCAAAATTACCTGTGAGAAATCTGATCATTCTGGTTTGAACGCCTCTGGGTGTGAATAACTCTTTTTGAACATTTGTAAAATCGTGTGTTCCTTGGTACTCTAAAATTTCTTGATGTGACTTTTCTTAGTACGACTCCTGCTTTGCATTGTTCTTGAGGCTGTCATAGGCTTTTATATGTCCTTCTGGTCATTTTTGTGGTACAATTTTGGTAATTTCCCTTCTGCCCTTTTCTCTGTTCTTTTCTAGAGCTACAAATTATTTTCATTAACTAATTTCTTGTTAATGGACATTTTGAATTTTTCCAGTTTTTTTTTTTTTTTACTACGAAGAACACCCACATTTGTCATATTTTTACATGTACTTATATAAACATCACTTTTCCTATAAAATATAATTAAAATGATTAAGAGGTGCCAAATTGTCTGCCATTATTGTTATATGTGTTACTTATAATACACAGCTAGAGTAGTGCTTATTCATACAGGACACCAGCATGATAAGTGGACACAGGACATTTAACCATTTCAACAAACTTCCTTTTCCTTGATTCTTGATGAAATTGAGAGCATTAATAATTTCCTAATTGACAGCACATTATATTTATCAGGTACTGCATGAGGTTCTGAAGTGTATACGTCGTAGTGTGATGAAATCTAGTGAGGATACATCACTTCACATTGTTGTCATTCACACTTTTGAGGATTATGGTCTGCTGTTAATGGCACATGCACCATGTTGACCAGCAGGTCTCTTGAGCTTATTCATCTTACTTACTTGAAGTTTTATATACTTTGACTAATATGTCCCCAACTTTGCCCCTACAACTGGTCCAGGCCTTGCAACCAGAGAGCCTCCTGGTACCTTTGCATAGATTCTAAGTACAAATGCGATACTGTGCTCTGTCTCTCTAAGCCTGGCTTATGTCACCTAACAGAACTTCCTGCAGATTCCTTCCTGTTGTTGTGAACAACAGGATTTCCTTCTTTCTCTTCATAGCTAAATAAGGTTCCCTGTGTATAGACACCACATTTTCTTTATCCTGTGATGGATACCTACATTGATCCCATATCTCGGCTGTTTTAAATAATTCTGCAGAGAACACAAGAGTGGAGCCAGTGTCTTGGATACATACTGATTTTATGTCTTGCATTCTTGGAATTTATAGTCTTAGGGATTAGTAGGAATTTAGCTGATGAAAGATGTATTTATGCTTCTGAGAAAGAAAAAGATTGGCTTACCCAAGAAAACATCTGGATTTGGAGATAGGCTTTCTTTAAATGGAATATGGTACTTGTTTACATTTTTAGGAATTTATTTGTTAGCTTTTGATTTTTAAGAACTAGGAGAGAACAGTGACTTATTTGATGAAAAGACATAATATGTGACCTTATGAGTTCTATAATTGTAATAAACATATACATTGAATAAGGAGTCCAGCAAAGTAGATTAAATGTTATTAAAATCATACAGTTGGTTTAATGGTGTGGTTCAGGGATTCATGAATTGTCTGAAAGATAATAGTAAGGCTGTCCTTCCTCTTTTCCCTCTTCCCTCCCCTTTTCCTCCTCCTTTTCCGCTTCTGTTTTTCACTCAAATACTTGATGCTCAAATATTTCACAGATATTTGGCAGGAAAATTGAGTAAGATATCAGAAAGTCACAAAAAATGATTAATCTTGTGCTTTTTTTTTTTTTTCTTTTACCAGATAGTAGGAACTATTTTTGGGACAGGTTATACTTCCTTGTGAACATACAGTTGGGCATTTGAGGCCTTCACAAACTTGATTTCATTTTATTTTGCTACAGACATGAGTTAGAGAGTTATATGAGACAGGAGAAGTAAAGTATAAACAGGAACTCTCAAAGTGCCAGTCATTGTGTTCTATGGTTCAGAACATGGATTTCTTGTTTTCAGTTTTGTCATGTTTTGCAGCGGGTCTCACTGTGTTGTTGAGGCTGGCCTTGAACTCCTGGCTTCACAAAACCTAATGCTTATGTGTCCTGGGTGACTAGAAGTCACTTGCCTCTCATACTTTTATTTACTCACTTGCTGGTTAGGCTGGAAATTACTCATTCTCCTGCCTCCGCCTTGCAGTGTTGAGATTCCAGGAAGGTGCCACAGTACCATGCTTATGGAAGTATTGTAAATTACCGATTTTTAGGAAATCTTTCTATCGGTTAACAATTCTTGGATTGCTTTTGTTGAGTGCATCTGTGCCTTGTTGACTAGTTTTTCATTTTGTTACGTATCTTACTTTACATGTTTTAAAATGTGTTGTAATCAGATTTTCCGAATATATGAGGGTCAGATTATGGGTTCTAATGCTGATCACTTGGTATTTATCCTCAAATCAATATTGTTAAGAGATGGAGAGTTCCTTGGGCTTCTTTCCAGGTCCTCGGTGTGCTGAATGAAGAATAGGACAAGAGACACAAAAAAAGCAGTGAAGGTGGAAAAGAAGTACGTTCTCTAGGCTGAGAGAGCATTGGTGGAGAGGGTCACGGCGGCTTCAAGGACAGAGGGGGGAGGGTCTTCAGTATCCCAGCTCCCTGGATTGGTCTTCCCCCTCAGGCACATAAGTCACTGGAGCATTTGCCCTATCAAGACTCACTTGCCTTCACCCCAGATGTAAACTGTTCTATGGAAAAAGTTGTTTGGCCAGATGTCTACAAAGGAGCAGAAACTGTTTTGTGATTGGTCACCCCTGTGTAAATGAAAGATTCAGAATCGCATCTTCTGATTGGTCCTGTGAACAGTGCCAGATTGAAATGAAAGACTGAAAATAGACTTTGCTGATTGGCTCGCAGTACTCAGGAGTCAGGAGCCCAACGCCATTTTGGGTCTTGTGTTCTGTACTTGTCCTGTCTTCTTAGGAAACATCTCACTCTATCTGTTGGCCTTGGATCTTTGACTTTTGACATTCTGTCCAGCTGGTTTCCAGTTTGCCTCAGCCCTAGCCTCAATGTGATATCTAGAAAGAACAGGCATGGTGGCTCATGCCTATAATCCCAGCACTTGGGAAGCAGAGGCAGGAGAATTTCTGTGAGTTCGAAGCCAGCCTGAGCTACATAGTGAGTTCAGGGCCAGTTTGGATTACAAAGCAAGACCTGCTTTGGAAAACTAACTAAATTAAAAAGAATAGTGGTGACTGGATCCAAAGTGCTTCTCTTAAAATTGATTTAACTGATGTTAAGCTGGATGATTGTAACTAATAACATACTAGAAAACAATAATAGCGTAGCCAGCAAAAGTGAGTGTCTTTCTGTGATGACATTCGGGAAAAGCTTAGCATAATTACCATCAAAGAGTAAACAAAAGTCGCAGCCTTTTGAAAATCAGAACTTTGACACACTTTCAAGTGGGGAATTGAGCCTAATTATTTAAAGTAGAATTTTCACAATGCCATTTGTTCTGAGAATATAGCTGATTCACTTACCACCAGTTTTGTAAATGAGATTTGTAGTTTGACCACAGTATAAAAAGAATTTTTTTTTTAAAGAAAGTGGCATGGGTCTATGAGTAGTAATTAAGTAAATGAGGTTTGAAGTCACACTGCCTGCTTAGTGGTCCATGATTTATGGCCCACTGGTTAAGCGTACTTATGGTGTTTAGAAGGTGCATATGATAGTGATATAGGTTAAGCCTCAGATACCTGGCAGAGGTCAAAGGCATCTTAAATAGTTCATCTGAAAGTATATGTAAAGTTGTTTAGAGAGGGCTGAGAGAGGACTTGGCATGATATATCTTCACAAGTGAATTAAGAAAAAATGGTTTTTGGAAAAGTTAAGACGGAACAGAGGCTAGCCCTGTGTCCTTCAATAGCCGGAGTCCGGACTATGAGTCAGATAGTAACATCTGAAGGACACTAGGTGGCGCCATTTCCCTAGTCTGTGTATTAGAATTCTCAGGCTGAGAAGCCTTAGGGCAGAAAGGCAGTCACAAATTAAGGGTTTAATCAGAGAATTGCTTAGGCAGTAAATTTGTGAATTGTTTTATTGGTTATATGTCAAAGTAATATTATAGTTCTTGATGCTTTCTATTCTAAAGATCATTTTGAAAGATTTCTATTGAGATTTGTGTTTTAAAACACTTTGTCCACCAAATAAACTATATTGTAAATGTAACAATTCATTTCTTTTTTATTTTAAATTAAAGATTATATATAAAAATATATTTCATTTAGAACTCATTAAAACATGCCAACTGAAGTTTTTATATTGATGTGATTCATTCGGAAGGGATTTGATGTTTTATTTTAGTTTATTTAAAATTTGTTTTCCAGTACCAGAAATCAAACGTAGGATCTTGTACTTGCCAGGCAGGCAAAGCACCACGGAACCAAGTCCTCGGCCTCAGGACTTGGTATTTGAATAAGCTTACTAGCCTAGGCCAGCGTATAAGTTCCATTTAACTTTTTAAAATACTAGAAAAGTTTCCTTGATTCCTATCACTTTATTTTTAAGGTTCTAGATTGGGAATGATTAAATGCATAATTTAATTTATGGAAGTAATTTAGACCAGTGATGGTGAACCTCTTAGAGCTTTCAGTGATAACAGACAGCCTGCCGGGACATGCGTGCCATAGGTTCGCCACCACTGATTTAGAGTTAGACTTTTATTGATACATACATTGCACAAGTGATAGAAACTGTAACTCAAACTGGCTTAAGGAAATGGAAATTTACCTGGTCGCAGACCCAGGTGTGACTAATTTCATGTGAAGCCAGTCACTCAAATAGTGTTACTTGGACCCCTATTTTCTTTGGTATCGATTCAGTTTGCAAACAGGGTGGTTGCCGTCATAAAGAGCCTTACTCATCTTTCTTCTTCGCATCTGTATTGGTGACTCCAGAGTGGCTGTGGTGTTGTGTTACAGTACATCTGTCTGTCCGGCTGGCTCGGGCTCGGGCTCTATTCCTAACCTCACAATTGGAAGCACCATCACCAATGGACATTTATAGATACAAATCTCTCTCTCCTTCACTGCTTTTGTAATTTAAGCTGGCCCTGAGCTCGGCCTTGAATCTCAGCAATCCTCCTGCCTCTGCCTCCCAAGTGCTGGGATTACAGGCGTGAGCCACCATGCCCAGCACTGTGGTATGTGGTGCTGATTGCTGGTGGGTGTAGGACCCCCTGCCAAGCATTGTTATATGGGGTTACTAGGATCGAACCCAGGCCCTTGCACTTGCAAGGCAGGCACTTGAACCACTGAACTAAATCCCTGGCCCATCTTCCTGTTTTGTCAGACAAGGTCTCACTTTGTACTTCATTCTGGCCCTAAACTCAATATGTAGCCCAGGCTGGCCTGGAACTTATGGCAATCCTCCTGTCTCAGCCTTCTGAGTGCTGGATGACAGGTGTGCACCACCACGTCTGACTGAAGTGACAGATTTCTAAAAGTAAATTTGGATCATGTTATGGGAATAAAGAATAGTTGGGAAATAACACTCATTTTTTAAAGAAAGATTTCATTCCTTTGGTTTTATTTTACTAGAAATTTTTGCTTTAATCTTTTTGTTTGTTTTGATATTATCTCTGCTACCAGTTGGTTGTATGACATGTCAGCATCCATCTCCTTGTCGGCAGTATTGGGGTTAGGACACCTGTTGGTATATGATGACGTAGGTGATGGACCTGGCCTGCTCCCGGGAGTTACTTGGTTGCCCAGAAGTAGGATTAGTTCACTTACAAACAGGATCATTAGGCACACACTTTGGATCTTATCAGGCTTGCTGTCTGTCTTAAATTTGTCTACAGTCTGTGAATGTCACAAATGAAACTCATAATGGTCAGATGAAAATTATTGATTTAATTTGCAATATTCAGTGTTTAAAATAATAGTTGGTAGCTACTGTCCTATTTCTAACTTACTTGTACTTTGTGTAGATTTTGGTTCTGAAAGATTTTTGTAATTAATCTTTGTTGAGAAGTATAAATTATCTTTAAAGACTAGCAATAAATATAGTCAAATTATGATAAATGGTTTTATTGTTTGGGGAAATAATATAAACTGCTTCATATGTTTGAAGAATATAAGAAGTTGGCAGCAAGGGAGAAAGATGAATGATTAAGTGTGGTATAACTTGTTTTTTAATTACAGTTCCTCATTGCTGTGTATAATATTCAGAAATGTATTTTAAATGTAACATTAATTTTTTAGTTACCATTCATCTTCATTAGAAAATATTGCTTGTATTTATCATAATATTTTACCCTCACAGCTAGAAGGCTTTTATAATCCATTTAGGTTAACTGGTGTGTAGTCAAGAAAAAAAGCCTCCATAACGGCTGTTAAAGTATTTAAACATTATAGATTTAGTAATCCACATTTCTAATGACCAACAATTCAATTAAACTCTAGATAGTGATGGAATAGAACTGACTCTTTTCTTTAAAACAATACAGTAGTTCATCATGATTTGACTTCTGGCATATCTAAATATAGTTAGTTATAATCTGTGTAACACTCACATCTTTTATTCAGGTATGAGATCTACCAATATAAAATGCAAGAAGTTCTTTTTATTTATTTTTGCCATATTCCATTCTATAGACACAAATCAAATCACATGAGGCCAAAAGACAGTGTCCAATAGTGTTATTCTTGGTTATTGTGTTCATTATTTTGCCTTGTTTTCTTTGTTCCTGTCCTGCTTGTAATTTATTTTTAGGGAAATCATGTACTATAGAATGATAAGCAGCCAGAATATTAAATGCTAACAAGCAGAAGAGATATAAACCTGTTGTTGTAATTGAAAGTAGGAAAGTTTAATTTGCTCAATAACAAGAAACACTTGGAAGGACAAAGCAAATGATTAAACATATGAAAAATAATGTGCTTAGGAGGTATACTTTTACTGGGTTGTGTGTGGTTTTGTTTTGTTTTGTTTTGCGGTACCGGGGATCAAACTTCTGACCTTGCTTTGTAATGCAGGCACAGTGCCACTGAGTTACATCCCTGGCCCCTGGGTGCTATCTTTTGATACTTACCATATCAGAAGTTAAAAGAAAGATAGTTAAAAACATTTAATACATTTAAAGATAACTATAATAAACCCAATTATTTTTAACACAAATGCATTCTTTTGATGAAAATAACTATTTTCCAAAACAAAACCAAAAAAAAAAAAATGGTAAGAAGAGTGACAATGTTTTAGACTTTTGCAAATCTCTTTAATGTCTTAGTTAATAGAAGACAGCTGGATTCTCATCTGTTTCTGCATTCAGTCTATTGAAGATTTTTATTTTGCTTTGTTTTGGTTGGAGTATATATGAACGAAATATGGCCTTGCACACATATGTGATAGCAGCGATTGCCGATAAGGGCACGCACAGTAGATGAACTGAGAGAAGAAAACGCAACCCAGAACCAAACCTCGAAAAACTAAGGACCCACAAGCACCCATTCCACTGGCTACCAGAGTGATCTCATTTCATTGAAGATATCATTTTCTAGTGAAGTGGCACTCTGAAACTTCCCGGGCAGTTGTTAAAGAATAACATTGTAAAAAAAAAGAAAAAGAAAAAAAGATTTTAACTTTCTGGATTTCCCCAAAGGCCTTCGTGAAATCTTGCAGTCCTGGTACTGCACTTGGAGCGCTGCTGGCCTGTGCGATGGAGCATAACCCTGAGGGCCTTTGGTAGAAATTCCTTTGGATTTATAGTGGGTGCCTGGCATCATTTCAGACGTGTTGCTGATCTTCTGTTAAAAGACCTGAGTCTGAGATTTCAAGGTTAAAAGAAGATGTAAATGCTGATGACCAACAGACGCTCCCGTGGGCAGAAGCCTCTGTGGTGCAGCAGTTGTGGGCGCTACAGCTGCTGCAGAGTTGATTTTGGATTTACACAGATATCCTCTAGAAGAAAAGTTATTTCTGTGACCAGTTTTTACTGTAGACGAATGAGGCAAACTCAAAAGAGACAAAGACGTAGAATAGTGAGGGAGGAGCAGGCGGCTGTGTAGTCGTCATTGACAGGAATATGCGGGGCCAGTGGCTGGACATCACGGAAGAAAGTACAATGCCACTTACTTAGAAATAAGGCTTCTGTCCTGAGGACTTTTCCTAGTATCTCAGATATTTAATTCACGTTGTGGGGGGTCTGGTTACCTCCAACTGGCAGTGGTGCAGCAGAGGCTGGTAGACAGGATAGGCCGCGCCAGGTGTTTGATGGTCATTAAGTTTAATTCTAATGTGGGAAATTCAGCTCTAACATAATCGATTAAGTCGATTGTGCTTTCATGCTTTGGGATTAGAGTCTCTGCTCTACCTTTTAACTTAAATATATTTTAAGGCAACTTTTGTTTTAAATATGTGGCTTTTTTCTTTCCCGTAATGTATCGAAATTATAATTACAGTACTGTATTTGGTTTGACAGAGCCATTTTATATCTTTGTATGAGCTTAAACTTCTCATTCATATGCAGGCAAATAAATACTGCTTTTTTTGTGTAGCAACCAACCGCCCTGCAAATCCATTGGTACTAAATTATTTGCAGGCATTTAACATGTAGGGAAACCTTAATTATTCTGAGTATACTTGTGTTATGATGTGTAGATGATTTGTTTACTTGTCTTTAATGTGACTCAGTCAAAATATATGTAGCTATTTGCATAAGGGGGAAGTGTTGCTAAATATCTTTTGCTTTCCTCGAGTGTTACTATAAAATTAATTTTCCTCATCAGGATACAAAATATATATCCACTAATTTCTTTTTGTTCAAATCAATTTCTAGAAAAATGTAGACTTGGTACTTTTATAAGATAAGGGCAGTGAAACAAAAGATAGGGGAGCACCATTGGCTGCTGCAAGATCTGACAATGTTTCCTTAAACAGCAGCTTTAGGAAGTGAGGTTGATTGTAACTGCTGACATTTTGACTTCAACTTTGATCCCAGAGCTGGAGTAACACCGTTGTTTGATTTTTTTTTTTTCCCCAGTACTAGGGATTGAACTCAGCCTCTGCAGTGAGATACATCCCCCCCAATCCACTTTTTACACTTTTTAATTACTGAAACAGGCTCATGCCAAGCTCAGGCTGGGCTCTAACTCGAAATCCTCTTGCCTCAGCCTCTCAGAGTGCTGGGATTACAGGGCAGCACGGCCAGGCCTAGTGTAAGATGTACTTCTTTAATTTTCCATAGCACTTCCCACGGTCTGATGCAACTTTGTTTTCTGGTTTCTATTATTTCCAGTAACTGGAATGTGAGGCCCTGGAAGGCTGGAGCTTCAGCCTGTTCCTGCTACATGTATCCCTTAGCAAGTGACAGGGACACAGAAGGCGTCAACTATTATCGTGTGAAGAAAAGAGGCAGATGGAGCCGGGGATGTAGCTCAGTGGCGCTGCACCTGCCTCGCAAGTGCAAGGCCCTTGGTTTGATTCCTGCTACTGAAAGGGGGAAAAAAGAAAGAAAGAAGGAAAACTATATTTAAAATCTGCCTGACTAAGGCAGTGTGAATGTGCTTTCTTTTCTTATTTGAATTATAATAAAAAATAGTATTATAAATGCTTAATGTAACAACCTCCAAATAATGGTATTTTATCGCTCATTGTTGTGATAGGTAACTTGTGAGCCACAATGGAGTGTGTATTGTTCCAGTCGGTTAGGTGTGAAATCTTACACTTATAGAAGTTTGCTTGGCTTGTTGGGGTGTCTTCACCACTGAATATCGCCCATCGGTATTTCCCAGCTCCCAAGAACCTTTGCACCAGTACCTTAGAACTGGCTCCAGCAGCCTTTGCCAGGGTGTTAATTGCTGCGTGATTGGACAAAGTTCTTATATTAACAAAACTTTGTCTTTAATGTTGATCAAAACCAAAGGTCCACAGAAGTCACGTGTTGCATTTGGGTTCGGTGGTTCACAGGGCAGGAGAAGGCCACATCTTAGCTGCTCGGTAGAGGCTGTTCTCTGGGGATCGAAGCTGAGGGGGGAAGACAGCCTTAGAAAACTGGACCCTGTGAGGGAAAGGGGCAAGAGAGGATCCTGGGACAGTAAAAGCTAGAGGGGACAGCTTGGCACGTCTTTTGTTGCCACTAGAACGAATCCAGCAGCTTTAAAACCACACCTGCTATGGTCCTATAGTTTCCTAGATCGGTTACCTTATACCTCGCTCAGCTGGTTCTCTGCTCCAGGCCCACTACCCTTTTTGTTTTAGAGATGAGGTCTCCCTGAGTTGCCCAGATAGCCTTGAATCTGGGATCCTGCCCGCGTGGGCTCCTGAGTAACTAAGGCCCGAGCTACGGAATCCTGAGCCCTGTTTCCCAATGCTGAAGTCAGACACTGCAGATCCTTCTGTCCTGGGGGCTCCAGGGATGAATGTTTTCAAACTTACACAGGTTCTTGGCTGAATTTTGTAATTTGTGGCGCTAAGATTGAAGCTCCCACGTACTTCCTGACTGTTGGCCAGAGATCTCTGACTTGTTTGATCTCCGCTGTGTCTGTAGTTGCATGTGTGAAGAACATGAATCTCTGTTGCTTCTTTGCTTTCTGTTTCATTGATTTTTACCCCCAGTCTCCTTTTAGGTTTTTTGATTTATCTCTTTTTCCTTTTCTAATACCCTAACGTGAGTACTCAGGTCGCTCATTTGTACTCTTGCCTTTCCAAGATGAGCTGTTAAGGGCTGAAAACATTTTTACAATTTTTTAATTTGAATTTTGTTTTTCTCCACATGTTAAGCACGTATTCTACCACAGAAGTACCTCCCCAGCCTTGGATGTTTATTTTGCTGATTTTGTCATGGATCATTTTTATTGTTATATAGTCAAATCTATTCTCTTTAGATTTCTAAATATATTTTTAAAATGTTGAATTTTTGACCCATTTCTCCTCTCATGCTTTATTTTTCACAGCTGGCCATTCATCTGCTTTTCGGTCCTGTTTGCTGACTTCTCCCTTTCTTCCATTTTAATTGAGATAGCACTTTTACCATATGTTAGAAACAAAATTTTCATGCTTTTTCTGGCTTACCTGTGGATTTTCTTTTATATTTTATTGGTGTATTTTAAAAATTCATGTATAAATTGCATTACTGGAGTATTCGAATAGTTTCATTTTGAATTGAACTGGTTTTTTTTGTTTATTTTTCAGCATTTCATCATGTTCTCTTATCTGACAGATTCATTCCAGAAAAACAGAAACTCTGTTGCTTTCATGTAGGGATTATGTTAAAGTTTAAAACGAAAAGGAAAGGGATCAAGAGATGGGTGGAGGGGAGGAAGGGAGGGTCAAGGGATGAAAAGAAGGAATTAAAATATGTTAGGGACATGTACCAACTTCCTACACAGAATGTAAACACTATGTGCTGTATAATGTACTAACAAACTAAAAGAAATTAACCTAAGGTAGGGCTGGAAGTGTGGGAGAGCACCAGAAAGCAAGTGTGAGACTTTGAGTTTGGTTTTATACATTATAAAAGTTTATATTTTTTTAAAAAGATGTTTTGTGAGTCAAGATGTTTTATTTTTTGAGATGGGGGTCTCGCTGTGCAGTTTAGGTCAGTGTGAATTCACTGTGTAGCCCAGAGTGGCTTTGAACTCATGGTGATTCTGGCCTCATCCTCCAGAATTCTGGGTTTATAGGCATGCATTACCATGCCTGACAAATCAAGATTTTTTTTTTAGACAGGGTCTCACTTTGCAGTTCAGGCTGGCCCTGAACTCACTGTGTAACCCAGGTCAGCCTCTAACTCACAGCAGTCCTCCTACCTCTGGCTCCCAAGTGCTGGGATTACAGGTGTGAGTCACCACACCGGCATTGTGGTGTGTGGTTACCAGGGGTCGAACTTGGGACCTTGCGCTTGCCAGGCAGATAGTGCTCGAACCACTGAGCTAAATCCCTGGCTGAAGGAAGAGTTTTTCTTTCTTTTCCTTTCTTTCTTTCTTTCTTTCTTTCTTTCTTTCTTTCTTTCTTTCTTTCTTTCTTTTTCTTTCTTTCTTTCTGCCTCTGCCTCCTGAGTGCTGGGATTACAGGCATGACCCATCCCAACCAGCACTGTGGTATATGGCACTGATGGCTGATGGGTGTGAGTCTCCACGCTCAGCATTGTTGTATGTGGTTACTGGGGATTAAGCTTGAGACCCTGAGCTTTCAAGGCAGGTGCCTGAATCACTAAACTAAATCCTTGACCCAAATCAAGATTTTTAAAAAATGATTTTGTTGGTATAAATTTTACTCACATACATTCATTCTTCATTCATTGATTATGTTGAGACAAGGCTTCACTATGTAGTGTAGACTGCCCTTGAACTCACTATTGTAGACCAAGCTGTCCTCAATCTTGTGGTGATCTTCCTGCCTCAGCCTCGTGGGTGCTGGGTTATAGCTGTGTGCGAGTGTGCATTACTACTTACTTTTAGTATACGTTTATCTACCTCCTTTGCCAGATTCTCATGTGTGTAGTAGGTTTGATTAATTAAAAAGATTTAAAACAATGCAATAAGCTTCAAGTAATAATGAATTTATCTCTGAATTTCCATTATTTATAAGTAATTTGCTTCCTTTGGTTTAATGGTCAGCTGATAGTTCAGTATAATATTAGGTAATAATGGGAATAGTGGGTAACCTGGTTCTATGGATAACTTGGCAAATGACTGATACAGTTACATATTTCATGGTGTACCTTCCAAAAGTATATTTTTACATGTTCTTTTTGTGAATTTCTACCACTGACCCTTCCTGTTGCGTTTTATGCTTTTTAAAAGACAAAGCAACTGTTTTTAGTAGAACTTATAGCAAACATTTATAGTTGTTTAGTAACATAATTGGTTACTTCATCTTTATTAATTTACAATACTTGCTGCCTGTTTTTGTGTCCTAGTTTTTCTGAAAATAAGATGCGATTTATTTATTCTTGTTTTTTTTCATGAATCCTAGTACAAGGTAGAAAAAAAATATTCACTATCAATGTACCCCCCCCACCAAAAAAAATGGATGAAAAGAGACCCATACCAGGGCATTGTTGGAAAAAGAAAGTATCCTGAACACATTTGTAGAAAAAACAATTACATATTCAGTAAAGATCCAAAATCAAAATGGCAGCAGATTTTACAACAGCAACACTGAAAACTAGAAAACAGTGGAGTGTTGCTTGGAAAACAAGAAAAGTTTGACAAAAACCAATGTGGGACATAGTTCTGAGACTCAGAACAGCTTCCCACTCAAAACGCTCACTTTAATAAGCTGGTTTTATAAAACCAGTAGCCGAAGAGAAGAATAAGATCACTAAAATCTAAGTACTTCAGTTCCACACAGGGAATAAGAAAGACAGAGGTATATTTTCATTTAGGCTGCTGCCAATCTCATTCTGAAACTATTGCCTGGAATATATAATGCTTATAGGAAGGTATCATTTCCAATTTTAAGGAAATAAAACTGGAAATTCTTGAAAGGTGGTTTGTCAAATTCCTTTTAGGCCTCACAGTGTCAGTGTATTTTTCCAATTCTCAAGTTTCCTCTCTAGAAAGTAGTCCTCGAGTTTTGGCCGTGACAAGGAGGGACATCTGTGCCAAGTACAGAAGGTCTTAAAGTCTAGTTGCTCCTTAAAAATGTGTTTTCTTCTTCAACTTTTGTGCCCTATTGTCAGTCGCGTTCCTGGAGACTCATCACTCCCTGCTCTGTGGGGTACAGCAGGGTACATTTGCTTCCCAGCCTTCCTCTGCCTTTCTGTGCTGCTCTTCAGGATTCGGCTTCCTGGAGTCTGCTGAGTTATTCACTTGACTCTGCATTCCACTATTCACTGTTTCTATTCTCTCCCTCTTTGCTCTTCTTGTCCCTGAGAGTAGCTTTGTGGAGAGCAAGAGTTCTGGGGCAGTTAGAAATTCGTGCACATGTTGAATCATTTGTTTTCCCTGTATATTTAGCATGTATCTTGAATTGCAGCTTTTATTTTGTCCTAATTTAGTTAGAAAATTAAGTCTTCAAACGAGGTACGTATGCAGGTAAGCAGAATTAAGACATTAAAAGTTACAGAAAGGGTGACTTTTTGGTGTATGTATGCATTCATTTAAAGCATATAATGAAAATTAACTATTGTATATTTTTATTTGCACTGTGTGAAGATAGTGTTGACTTGATGCTTTGCTTTTGAAGGTGTTGATTTGATGCTGTAGTTTTTGATCTCTCGTTAGATACCCGGGTGTTCTTCCTTATTTTCAGGGATTAATTCTGAATCAATTCACACCACTCATGGTTGTTTTATTCCTTTTGTTAGTTATCTAATAATGAATGGCCAATAAGATTTAAGAGGAAATTCACTGGGAAACTTTTCTTTTTTTCTTCTTCTTCCTCTTTCTCCTCCTCTTTTTTTTTTTTTTTAAATAAAGTCCCAAGGAGTCTTTCTTCTCACCTTCAGATATTATGAAAAGTTATGCATATAACCATGATAGCTGTTTTGAAACCATTAGAAGACAAAAGACCTGAGTCTAAGGATGGCACAGGACCCCAGGAAGGAAGCCAATCTGTGATGATGATTATGAACCCTTCACTGTGCAGGTGCTCTCGCCCTGAACGTTTTCCCTGTGAGATAAATATTTCTTAATAATTAGCTTAGAAAATCAATCAAAATACCTATTGCTACTCATATCTAGCAAAAAAATATTGAGTAAACATTGACAGGTTCAAATGACCTAGGTCGAATGGTCAAAAATATAAGTGTATGAGACACTGGTAATTGTTGTTTGCCATTAATAAATGCTGATGTGAAAATTTATATCATGTTCCTTCATTATTACATCCCTGTCCATAATGTGTGTGTATCTTTTACTTGCTCAGTAAAACTGGAAACTTGAATCTTTGGTTTTGGTGTGATTCAGGTTGAACTGATGTTGTAGTAAATCTGGCTCCTAATGTTGGTCAAAGAAAATTTTATCTGTTCAGATGCACACATTTTCTTTATGAAGTTGGTTTTCTTTTTTATCTATGATTTGACTTGCCAGAATTTATGAAGCACATGTTTTTGATACTGGTGTTGCATTTTTAATTAATATTTCAGATGCAAAAGGTGACAGTTTAAAAGATTGTTTTGTTAGTGGGTTATCCTTAAAAGCAAGTGGCATTTGGTTTTATTTTACAATAGAATTTAATCTTACATGTTTTTTGTTAAAGTAATGTTACCAAAAAAATTTCTTATTGAACTATTTGTGGTGAGCTTTTTAAGGATGTTTAAGATTTCACATGCAGTTTAACTGATCACAGATGAGGTTGTAAATTAATACCTCATGAGGGTATTTGACTGCAGGGCTTTGTTTATGAATCAAAACTGCTTTGTTCCTGTAAACTGTGAAAGGGGCTTAAGCATATGGATTAAAACTGCATGGTGATACTAAAGTACTTAGGAAAAGACACTGGAGCTGGATCATTTAAAATGTACTAAAATGTTATGGATAGCCATAAAATGTAATAATTCCCTTAAGCTTTTTAATAGTTATAAGATTTAGTTTTATTCCTTTGTTGGATTTAACCACCTTAATAAAAAAATTGTTTTGTTGCTCTTAAAAGCTGTGTATAGTAATAAGAATAATCACTGACATAGCATGGGGATGAGAACAGCTAAAGTTTCCTAGAAAACGTGTATTTTTCCAAGCATTCTCATTTCCATTTGAATCATTCTCCTAACAGAACCTTTAGAATGAAAAACTATTCATTAATACCTTCTCTAAAATTATTAAATGCCATTGCTCAGCATAAAAAGTAGGTTTTGGAACATAATTTTTGATCTGCAATGCATGAGAAAAAACTGATGTAGGATGCACTCTTCTGCTTGTGACAAATTGTCAAGTATCTTTTGAAAAAATACCAGAGCATAGCCAGGGACTTGCTCAGGGAGACAGTGGTAAGTTCTGACTTACTGAGGCAGAAACAATGTTCAGTTAGCCTGCTGAGTCAATAAAGCAAACACTAGATTATGCTAAAAAAAAAGTGTTAGGAAGCTGTTGGTGTTCTTACCTGTATCACCTTTCCTCTAGGAAGAAACGGAAACAAAGCTTCCGTAGAGGGGGCCTGGGGGGTTGAAAGGAGGGCAGGGTAATGGGAAAAAAGTAAGAATCAAGATATATTGTGTACAGGTACCCACTGCCAATAAGGATTGTGATCATAATGTATTCCTAAAATGTACCATTGAACTAAATTTATTTTTACTACACTTGATCTTAGCCAAAAGGCCGAGAAGCGATCTAAATTTATTTTTAAAAAGAACACTTTGGTACCTATTATACTGATAATCTATTTTGTATTACCTTGTTAGTTGTCCTCATTCAGGTAACAATTCTATTAGCAGTTATTACATTTCCTTGAACTCTTCCATTACAGTTGCCTTTATTTACATTCCATTTGATCACATCGCTGATAGGTTGATTGATTGATTGATTGGTTGAGAGAGGCCGGGTCTCACTGTATAGCTCAGGTTGGCCTTAAACTTGCCTGTGTAGTCCAGGCTAGGCTTGAACTTGTGATGACTGTCCTGTCTCAGCCTCTTGAGTTCTAGGGTTACAAGTGTGTGTCCCCAGCCCCAGCTATTTTTATATTTATTTATTTTTATTTTTGGAGAGAGGGTCTCCTTATGTATTCCAGGTTGGCCTGGAACTTGTGGTGATCCACCTGCCTCAGCCTTTCTGGTGCTGGGGTTACAAAGTGTGTGCTACCACACTTAGTGAGCACCCCACTTAATGCCCATGTTTTGTACCTGGACCCCAGCCAGCATTTTTGTTTAAAATTTTCTGTTTGGCCCCTTCTTAGCTTTACTAAGTTTACCATGTTTATCCAGCCTGAGTGACATGGGAATTTATTTCAGCTACATCCGTCCATTGCTCTCAGTTTTCTCATTTGACCGTGTCAGTTTCTAAATCTGGGTCAGTTTAATTGTGCCTCTTGCTTCTCGACTTGTTATTCCCATTAACTCACTTTGTCCCGTCAGCTTTGTTCAGCCGGCTCTGCTCCCTACTCCTAAACCTTCATAATCCACTTGTTCATGAGTTCCTTTCCTCCTTCCCTCCCTTCCTTTGTAGGGATTGGACCCCAGTGTCTTCACACTGGCCTAAATCTCCAGCCCATTTTCTTTTTATATTTTGAGACAGAGTCTTGCTGAATTGATCAGGTGGGATCCAACTTGTGATGCTCTTGCCTCAGCCTCCCATAGTGCTGGGATGATAGACACCTCTCTTACCATTTCTTAATACCATCCCAAATGGCTCGCAGCTCTTACCCTTCTTTCTTATTCCATCTTTGGTGCCCTCATCTTCTTGCTTTGCATTAAGTGCAACATCACTCTCCTGACTCCATTCCTTCTGTGGCTCTTTCCCTAGTTTTTGCTTAGTTAGACCTGCGGAATCGGATACTGAGTCCTGTTACATCAGTTAGCAGAAGCTCTGACCAGTAGTAATCTTTAGCTGCTGAAGGGGTGTGTAGTGAGGTACTGGGTCCATGTGTAGTGTGTATTTGCTTTAAAAAACACCCTAGACATGATCTTTTCCTTCCTTTTGAGTTCTTAAAAGATCTTTTTAAGGACTTCTAATCTACCCTCTGTAGTGCTACAGGAATCCTCTTTCAGCAATAGGGATTTATTGGCTTTACAAATGTATTATAATTTATTCTTTGCCAGGCACTGGTTCCTGAAGTTACGAGGATAAATGTTATGGTGCTTTCCTTTGAGACAAATATTAATGATACTGTGCAGTTATCATCTTCTAGAACTTCCTTTAAGTACTAGTCACTTCGTGTATTTATCCTTCTGATTCTTCTGCAGTATAGATATTATTCACCACTGTGCAGATTACCAGGTGAGATCTTGGAGAGTCGCCTAGTGCCTCAGTAGACAGTGGACAAGTGTCAGGATACACTTGTGAGGGGCCTCAGAGAGTGTAGAGGTGGTGTCTAGTTACATTCTCGTGGACACAGCCTGACATCCAAAGCTGTGAGGAGGAGAGGCTGATTCTGGCTCATGGTGTGTAGAGGTTTCAGTCAGGGCAACATGGCAGAGGGGAAAGAAGCCCTCTCTTGGTAGAGAGGAGGAGGGGGGAGCTAGACTTCCAGGCCACGCCCCTTGTGACCCACCTCCTCCC
>PVIR01021466.1:0-23082 GCA_004026965.1 Petromus typicus
ATCAATAAATACTTTTTCAAAATTGTGTCTGGATTTTTATCATTACTGATAAATGAGGGAACATCCAGGCATTTATTCTGTGATTCACAAAGCGGGGGGTAGGGGGAAGGATTACAAGGATGAAAAGCAGCAGTGACGTTTGCGAGATGAATGAAAGGAAAGTGAGCAGCACACTGTGGGAGCAGAGCGGAAGCAAAGTCAGACCATATGGGCCGTGCTTCCAACCTTGTGTCACTGCAGGCTCCTTACGTGTCATTCCAGCTTCACGTGGCTGTGTCTTCTTGCGTATTCCCTGAATCATTTGTAACTATTTTTTCTTGTGATTGTGGTAAAAAGTTAACACAAATTTGATGATGTAGAGAATATTATTATGCTGCAGTTCTAGACGTCAAGGGTTCAAGTCATTATCACCAAATTGAGGTGTTGGCAGGTGCATATTCCCCCGAGACTCCTGTTCATACTTCTCCCACCTTTTTGAGCATGTGCCAACATTCCAAAGCTTGGAAGTAATGGGATAATGTTACCTTAATTTCTGGTTCTAGCTTAAAACATTTCATCTGTGCATTCCATTTGCATGTTGCTCTTTAAGGAAAAGATTGATGGGATTAAGATCAACCAAGATGTTGGACTATAGGCTTCTCTCAAAATCCTTAACCCAGATGCATCTTCTGCCACATAACAGGAGTTTCATAGGTCCTATGAATTGGGACATGGGCAGGTTTGTTGATTCTAGTCTAATAAATCAGTGATAAGTGAAATCTTTTATTTTCACTCTGTTTTAGGTAACTATGCTTCATAAGCACATTTTTTGCTATGAAAATTGTGATAGTGTTACATGATTATGGATGATTGAAAAATAAGTGCCATAATTAGGTATATTATTTGAAGGTAGAAGTTGGGCCAAGACTCTTTCAAATTTCAGCACTCATCCTCTGAGATATAATCATTTCTAGGAGAAAGAAAATGGATGGTTTAGAATGTTTTAATATGTATGCATTACTTAATAAGAAGGGAAAAGATGTCTACCACTAATGTCCTACTAAATGATCTCCAAATAAAAGTAAGAATTACACATACTGGACGAGGGATTTAGCTCAGTAGTTCCAGCACCAATCAGCCTTGTAAGCACAAGATCCCAATTTGAATTCCTGGTACAAAAAAAAAAAAAATTCTACATATTTTAGGTAGAAAATGTAAATATTATAAAATAACAGATGCCAACAAATGAAAATCTATAATGAACCCATTTAAAAATTTTCCAGGGATAGAGGTAATTAGCCATTTATTATACACCTTGAATTGTGGATTTCACCCAACTCAAGCCCTAGCACCTCAAAAATAAGGCTTTCTTACCTATTATCTTCTCTAGATTTGTAATATTACCAGTTCATAGTATTATTTTCTATATTTTTCCAAAACTATTTCTCTAATACTTATGTTTTCTACACTGGTTTTCATTCTCAAGAAAGTACTACCCCCTTTGTTTTTTTCTTGAGCATTAGCAGAAAAATGGTCACAGACATAACAGCAAAGAACAGATAATGGGAAAAGAGAATTAGTAGAAAAAGGAGGAAGAGAAGAAAGTGGAGGAAGAGGAAGGGATGAGAAGGAGGAATAAGAATCATAAGAAGAAGAGAAATTAAAAATAAAAAATCGAGGACTCCAAAGGTGAAATAGTGATTCACTGTAGAGAAATTTGTGGAGAGAAGCAGAAATATACTATCAACTGTGTCAATGGAATGAAGTAACTTACAACTATGAGTTGAAATGAAATTGAAAACAAAGGTTTTAGGTCTTTATTAGAAAAGAAATATAACTAATGGCCATGACACAAACATACCAGAGTTCACAGAAATTTAGTTGTTTCCATTTTTTCAGTGTCTTGAAATGTTACACTAGGTACTTTGGACTACAAATTATTAGTAGAGTGGGCCAACTTATGAACTTAATATATTTGTTAGGGCTGGTTGCAACTCAAGTTGGTCAGTTGAAAACTCAAGTTCCTCTATAGAGCCTTCAAACTCTCCCTCCTGTGCCAAATGTTTTTGGGCCAAGGATTTCTCAGTTAACCTCACACAGTAAAGGCTGTTGTAACATTCCTTCCAGAACTCTTCTAGGTTTAAGTCTGTATTTGAGGCCATGTGTAATTACAAGCAGACAGCATGGACATTATAAAAACCTTGATCATAAGTTAGGATTAAAATTCCAGTCATAACCCAAGTTGTCCATATTTTAGGCTGGATATAACTCTGGGATCCAAAGTAACTTTTTGGAAGAACTGATAAGAAATTATAAAACCTGAGAGATATGTTGAAGTGTTGAAGAAGATAAACCACAAACATAAATTGAGAGTCTCTTTTCACACACCTCTAATCTACAAAAATTTTCATTTCTATGCATTTAATTGTTATATGCACACACATCTGAAGTATATTTGGAGAAACAGGAGGTCAGATTTTTTTATGAAATTATTTCCTCTCATAATAATTTAACAATATTTTAGGAAGTACATCTGTGTACTATGTTCTTAGGCTAATACCATAATAATAAATCTACCTTGAGTAGTATTTGCCACACATACATGTATGGATACTGCTTCTTATCTACTAACTATTTACATCTTCAGATCACACTTTTGAAACAGGTTTATGATGTTTCATAGGTTAGAAAAAATATGAAATTTTACTAGATGAAAAATATGACTTTATGATAGATGGCCACCAGTGTTATTGCTGAAGTCATAATTTATCTCAAGTTTCAACTTGTTCTGCATATTTTAAAATTATGTAATATAATTTTCAGTATATAAATTTTGAATACATTATTTCTAGTGCCAACTTGCTTATTGAGCTTAACATTGCATTAATAGAAATTCCAATTTATATATTATCTGTAACAAAATATCCAGAAAAATAATATGTTCAATGAGTAAGCTATATGCATCTCCCTGTTTGACTATGTCCTATACAATAAGACAATAAATCACAGGAGCTTTCCAAGAAATTACTTTCAATTTCCAATGTTAGTACAGAATTGCAATTGATCTTGATTTCTACTTATGATTCATTCTGGCCTCTGGACTGAAATCAAATCAACCACTGAAACTGAAGTATCAGTATTTGGTTAAAGGGTATCAGAAGAAAAGAAACAATTTTCCAAGACAGCCCTGTATTTAGTGAATCAACCTTAATATTGTCATATAAGATGGTTACTCCAAAGAGACCCTCTTTACCAAGTCGCAGGAGCACTGAACTATAGAAAAAAAAGGAAAAACAAATTTAAAAGTTCAAAATTATACTTGCACAATTTGTCCATTTTCTCACCTGCTGTTTACAACTTTTAATTTTTTAATCTCCCTATTATTTCCTCATCAGAGGACATTGTAGCTTCATTGCCTCATGCTATTAAAAATCGAAAAGAAAAATTTGAAACATTTCTATCTTACCATACTCTTTTCCTTTTCAGATACCTGGGCTGATTGTTATGTATATAGAGTACATGTGTGTGTGGACACTAATGTGTGTGTGTGTGTATGTGTGTGTGTGTGTGTGTGTTTACATGTATTTGCATATTGGATGAATTTGAGGGCTCAGATTATTTGCTACATCTGGCCTCCAATGTGACACAACTAATACTCTGTAAATAAGTTATGAATTCATTTTTATTTGCTTAAATATTTGGGAATTTATTAGAAAGGTGACTTATCAGAGAGAGGGGATATCCCTTAGGATTCACTCTCATTTACCTGGTGCTTTCGTTTTTCAGAACATTTGAGAAGCTAATTACAAATTGTTTTTGATTGTTCCAATGACCTGGGTGGTGACACCAGGGAAAGAAATTTGCATTTGAATATATCCTGTTCTAATGAAAGTTTCTCACTTGGGAACACAGAACTAGATTAAGGAAGGCAATATTCTTGTATCTTTGTTTTTGTTAATATGGATGTGGTGAATTTATTTTAAAAATCATAAAATAATGAAGAATGCATATACTTATATAATATCCTGTGTCAATCATATCACATACAAGCACCATGCATAAATATATATATCAGCTTTAGGACTCCCTAAGATTTTTGTTGATTTCAAATAACTCAGGAACAAATACATTTAAAGAAGTCATCCATATGTTTGTTTTATTTTCACATCAAGATGAAAGTAATGGCATAAAAATATCTGAACTACAGTATATCAAGCTATGTTTTGAAGCTTTCTCTAGCTAATTTGATATTGTTGACTTTCAGTTTGCTCAGTTTACAGGAAAATTCAGTGTATCCCTAAAATTCTTGAATCAGTACTTAGTTTTCCATCTGAATGTCCATGGATGAAGGCCTCAGGTGTACCGCAAAGATAACTCAAGTTGTGAGGAATTTTATTAAATAAAAATTTCCAATGTAAAAAATAAATAAATAAATAAAAATTATGTGTTGTTTTTCTTGATGAAATGAAATGATGTCTCATTCATTACTGGCTATCTTCTACCCACAGAAGCAATTGGCCAGTCATCCAATATCCTTGATCCCTGACACAATAGTCTAATATGTTACTGTTTCCAAACATGAGAAAACACCTTTCAAAACCAACAGTGGGTGAGCAGATGTCCAACAAACCTTCCAGACTATTGGGCTTGGGAAGAAAGAAACCTCAGCTTCTCTTTCCTTCCATCATTTTAATACTGGTGAACAAAGGAACAAAGGCCCAGCAGCTGACAGGGCTGTCATCTCTCTCCAGTTCCGTGAAAGCGCACATTCTCCAGGTTTCCTGGCTGTGCATTAATGAGGGAATTGTCAGAGGAAAAGAGAGACAGTTCATGGTTCTTAGTTCCATATGTCAGCTCTTCAGCTACCAACCCACTTTATTATGGCTTCTGAAAAATGTACCCTCATCATTAGTAAATGGTAATTTGGAGAACAGTTAGGATATTAGTATAATGTCTTACACACCTCCTCGGCAATATTCATTTAGATACTGGGCATGGAGTTGCTTTCCTAAACATTGTCCAACAGTTTCTCCCCCTGCCCCCATGGAGAAAATCCTGGCAATGAGCTGCCTCTAATTATTTCTCATTATGTTCTCCTTTCTTTTAGTATGTTCTTACTGTGTGGAGCTTTGCCAAATGCTGAAAAAAGCCAAATGGGGAAAAAAAAAAAAAAAGAAAAGAGGAAGATACTTTGATGGGTAATCGGTTTCCACAGCACAGTAGCACCACTCAGAGCTCTACTGGAATCTGTTTCTCGCCAAAGATTGTACCTACTGCCTGCCATGCTGAACACAGCAAACCTGCTGCTGGGGCTGTGTGTACTGTTGCTATGTCTGGTGTCTGTAGAAGCACCACCAGAGGAGAAAGGTCAGGGAATGATATGCCTATTTATTTAATCACACACACAAAGAAAAAGACTTTTCCAATAATTCCTGAGCTGTAGATCTTAAATTGTTTTGCAAATGAAAAAGTCATTTGATTTCCACTCATTCAACAAATGTATTGAATGATTTCTGTATACAGGACACTTGCTTAGATAGTGGTAGCTGAGTTCTCTGTTCAAAGCTAGTTAAATGAGGGCCAGGGATTTAGTTCAGTGGTTCAGGGTCTGCCTTGTGAGTGCTAAGGGCTCAGGTTTGATCCCCAGTTACCACATACAACAATGCCGAGCGTGGAGATTCATATGCACCAGCAATCAGTACCTCATACCAAAGTGCCAGGCATGGTGGCTCATGCCTGTAATCCCAGCACTTGGGAGACAGAGGCAGAAGGATTACTGTAAGTTCAAGGCTGAGATTAGGGCTGGCCTGAACTACAAAAGCAAGACTTTGCCTCAAAAAAAAATTATCCTCAAGTTATGTCCATTTAAGTATAAATGATTCAAACATCATTTTTATGGCAGAGTAATACTCCATTCTGTAGAAGAACAACAGCTTTTTTATCCATTCTCTAGTTGATGAACATTTGGGTTGTTTCTAAGATTTAGCAATCATAAACTGAGTGCTATAAACATGGGCAAACATAGGTCACTGGGATATGAGTCTTTTAACTCTTTTGAGTATATACCTAGAAGAGTGATGGCTGGGTCCAATGGGATCTCCAATCCTAGCTTTTTGAGAAATCTCCAAACTGATTTCCACAGGGGTTGTACGAGTCTACAGTCCCACCAATGGTGGAGAAGGGTTCCTTCTTCTCCACAGCCTCAACAACATTTGTTGCTGGCTAATTCTGAAATGGCAGCCATTCTTTATGTAGTGATATGAAATCTCAGTGTTGTTTTCATCTGCATCTCTCGAATGATTAATGATGTTGAGCATTTCTTCATATGGTTCTTAGCTGCTCTTTCTTCTTCCTCTGAAAAATTATTTGTTCATTTCAGATGCCCATTCTTGAACTGGGTCTTTAAATTTGGGTGGGCTGATTTTTTTGAGCTCTTTATATATTCTAGATAATGGCCCTTTGTCTGAGAAACAGCTGGTAAAGATTTTTTCCCACATTGTTGGTAGCCCTTTTGCTCTGTTGGTGGCTTTCTTTGCTATGCAGAAGCTTTTTTAAAAGAATGAGGTCACAAATAGATAAATATTGCATCTTTTCTTTGGTATGAGAAAGTAAAGATGTAAATGAGTTCTAGAATTGTATGGTATATATTGTGAACTAGAAAATACTTAAAGTGAAAAAGAGTGAAGGGGGAAAATAATGAGACTATAACAAAAAATAAACAAATTTTATGTATATAGGAGGCTGGTAGGGTGGGTAGGGCTATGGGAAAAAATGAGAATTAGGTTGTGTCTTATACTGGTACAAATTCACATTGTGGAGTGCAATCATGATGTGTATATGTAATGTACCAATAAAGATTTCAATAAAAATAAAATCAGTCTAACCAAAAAAAAAAAAAAAAAAGTGGTTAAGTGATGCAGTTTCTTCAGAGGAAAGTCTTATAATATAGCAAAAATCAAGGAAATGATAACAATGACAGTATTAAATGGCTAAATGAGGTGTTTTGAGCATAGGATTCAAAGAAAAGAGAAGTAAATTCCTATATACATGTATGGGGAAACTAAAAATTTTGATTCAGATGTTTAAATATAAGATTATCAGAAGAAAGAGGTAAAAATAGTACTCAAAGAAAATGTAGCTTTCCTGAGGTTATATTAAATCTAGCTAAGACCTATGTTGACCATTATCATGGGAGGAATCTAAAGGTATTGACCTTATAGAAAGTCTAAAGTACAACAATGACAACGAGAGACTTGAGAAAGCCAAGTAGAAGACAGAGGAGAAGCTCATGAGTGGGTACAACAGGAGGAAGGATTTCTGGTGATACTGAAATAGGGACATGACTAATAACAATGAATACATGGTATCAAGATAAAACAGATGAGCCGGAAGGTACTGCAAAGAAGTGAGAAGTGATTAAGATATTACTTATGATAAATTCTCTGAGCTCATCAATATCTGATATATACATGGATCAAACACCACATTCCACCTTATAAGCAGCTTTAAATGTCATTTCAAATAATAATAATTTAAAGTAATTAAAAAGAAACTTAATAGCAAAACAGAAAGAATCTAAACTTCTTGAGAAGATGTTATGAAAAGAAAGGAGTGGAAAAATCAGTAAGCACCACACTATGAAAGATATCTATTATAATGCCAAAGAGCATGAATTTTAATTAGAATACAGAACAATGGCTTAACTCATGCTACATAAACAGTCCATATATCGTAATATTGGATATGATATGCAGTATAGAAAATGATAGGAAATGACTAGGATATGTCAGGTTATATGCAAGTTGAGAGGCCGAAGAGGAAATTGTTTATAATTACTTGGGTCATAATGTCAGCGCTGGGTATAACAAGGCTAAGACATTTCTTAGAGAGAAAGATCGATGAAGAACAGCTGACCACTAGGCTGGGAGAATCAGGCGAGATCTCTCCAACATTTCCATGTCCGTCACAGATACTCCTTTCACTGAGGCACAATGTTTAAGAAATTCTGAAATTGGTCTACACTCCAGGGTACTCTAGAAAGCATGCAGTGTGCCTTCTACTGCATGATTCAAAACTATGGAATCATTTTTTGCTTTTGCTTTGAACTCTGCCTAAGATTGGACGCCTGATGAAATCCAGCTAGACCAAAATCGTCTTCCTTACCAGGTATTGCTTACTTTTTAACTTCATACAAAACAAGTTTAATTTCACTTTACCTAAGGGACCAATAATAAAAAAGAGGGGAAAAATGAGCTCTGCACATTCCTGCATACGTGCCCATATATACTCTCTTTGTTTTTCTATTTCTACTCTTATAGAAAAGACTAGAAGTTGAACATAACATGGCTTAGTTTTTAAAGTATATTACAGATAATTTGAAAGTAAAGATGGATGAGAGTAGAGGAAAGTAATTTAGAAGGACAAATCAATACCAGTGAATTTACCTTTTTTGTAACATGAGTAGATCTCTGAGAAAGAATTATTTTAGCTAGATCATCTTTGATCCCAATTTTACTCCTAGCCTGCACTGTAGTTCTTCAGTAGCAACAAAAATCATGAAAATGACGTACTATGCCATTTTCAGTAAAACTGAATTCATTCTCAGTTAAATTATTTGTGACGTATCACATGTCCTTGTGTGCTTGGAAAAGATCAGCCTTGGATCTAATCTTACAGACTTTCATATGAAGCCAGCATAGAACCATTCGTTACTGGATGTCAGTAGAAATCTTCTTAGTGTGATGAAATGAATTGAAACTGTGACTCAAATAATTTCATTTTTTGTACATTTTCTCCATTTTCCTACTGTGATCTGAGAATGCGTCCTTTACTGTCTTTTTCCCTTCATATCTAGGAAAAGGCAAACGTAATAACTTGTCTTCATTATCTAGAAAAACAAACATGACAAACATTTATTCCAAGGAGACTTTTAAGCGAGACTTTTTAGTTTTAAATTAGATTCACCATTATCAATTATTAATCAAAGCAAAACTTTTGCATGTAAATTAAAGTTATTGACAAGTGAATACATTTTAAAAAGAAATGTTATACAACCATTATGAAAGTATGGGTATATTTTTGTCATATTTTTATTATACTTAAAAGGAAATGATGCTTCTTAAAACTTGAAAAGATAGTCAAAATCAGCTTATGAAGCCAATGTGCTTCAGTTTCATTGTTCATTTTTGTTTGTTTGTTCTTTTTATTTATGTTCAGCAGATGTTGTAAGTGTTTTCCATCAGCAAGGCCAGGTAGAAAATAGTAGATGGGGCTGAGCTTGATTATGCCCTAAAGCTGTAGAAAGATTGTTCAGCAGGACAGATATTTAAACAAATAATTGTTGTCAAGTATGATAATCATGATATCACTACATTCACTGGTGGTCAAAAAAAGACAATATTTTAGTCTTAGTTTAGAAAACTAAAAGAATAATTTCCAAAGAAGAGGCCTCTGCTGTATCTTCAAAGATAATTGACACAGCACCCAGTGTGTTATTTTTCTCTTTGTTGTTACAACATCCCAGACACAAACAATTTAAAGGAAAAGGTACTGAATTTGGCTCATAGATATGAATGGCTCCATCTATGTCAGTCAGATTCCAAGCCAGACACAATGTGGTGAAAGGGTATCCTGGAAAACAAGGATTCCTTCCATCATAGCCAGGAAACATAATACAGAAAAAGAGCCAGTGAGAGGTGTACCTTCCCAAGACATTACTCTGCATCAACTAAACTCCACATGCTAATGGCACATTGGATTAATCCACTGATGAGATCCCCAAGATGCTCTTAATCTAGTCAGGGGGACAATCAACATTAACTGCTACACACTAAATAAAGATTCAATGGATATCAAAGAACCTGGCTTAGAGTGGCGGGTCACTGATGGACCCTGGGAAAATGCACATAAGTGTTCAGGTATGGAAAGTCCACTGCTCACAAGAGCTTGTAGGCACCAGTGAGGCAGGGTTCAAGGTAGTGCAAGTTTTTGTATTAACTCCACAGGTGTCTGAAAGCCTTCCTAAGACTTGGTAAGCATTTCTAAGTCAACAATAAGTCATCATTCACAGTAAGAATAGCATAACCTGATGAGGAATTAAAACTTCTTTCTTTTGCCTCAAAGCTTCATAGCTGCTTCTGTTAGCACAGCTACAGTTGATGTTGCCCTCAGATATAGTGGCCATTCAACATTCACTCCAGCTTACATTTGGTAAATGCAAGCCACTGTTTGGAGTTCTTGTCCGAGACATGATATTTAAAGCAATTCTTCTCTTCTCTCATATGTAGATGGAGAAGCACTTTCTTAAATCAGGTATTCCTGAGGAGTAAGGGGATGTTTTATTTCTCAAAAGGCATTGTCATCAATTAGTCCATTCCAGGAGTGAAAACTAAAGAATTTTAAGAGCCTCACATGCAGGCTTTTGTCAGAGTCTATGATATTAATTATGCCTAAAACATGCAATAAGCAAGTGTAGTTCAATCCCTCCATTGGTTTACTTTATGAAGCAAGTGTGACTAATGTATTTGACTCAGAGAAGTATCTCATGGGCAGCATGGTAGTGCACAGGTCATTATGACTTCTCTGCTAACAGTATGAGCAACACCAGAGTCATGGCCAATGAGGCTATGGGGCTAATATGCGATAAATCCAAGCTGAGGTCAGAGTAAATTACACCTAGATTCCTTTCCTACAATTAGCATCTTCCTAGCTTGAGGGGAAATACTCTAATTACAGCCATATATTTATCATTCCTCTAATTTGAAAATGCTTTGACTCTTCTCTTTAAAACCTTGCCTGAATTAATTTCCACAGACATTTTACATACTGTGCATATGCACACATATTGCACTTTTATCCTCATTAATGAATGATAAAAATCAGAGGATGAGATGGACATTTGCCAAAGGAGCATTGTCTATCCCAGTTCACACTTTCTCTTTAACTCTCTTAAGATTTTCTGCAAACTTGAGTCCCACACTGGGCAACTAGAGACAGGAAAATTGCTGTAGGAATCTCTGCCAGGCTTTGCCACTAGTTTAAAATTATAAATCCAGATCTGGTACCAACTGGACATTCCCAGACAGGAGCCTGGGTTGCAGCTTAGTAGAACTGTGTGCCTAGTATTGTGACATTTAAACAGAGACTCTTTCATGGATTGATGCCTGCAGGTTTTCCTTTGGAAATGTGGTGCATTTAAAGCATTGTAAGTAGGCACAGATAAATTTTTGGCCCTTCTTTTTACACTCCTCTCCATCAATTATTAAACAAAGAATCTCCAGTATCTTTTCTCTGGTATGAGAAAATGAAGATGTAAATGAGCTCTAGAATGTATGGTAGATATTGTGAAATAGAAAATATTCAAAGATAAATGGAATGTAAGGGTAAAAAAACAAGGGGTATAATTATGAGATATAATAAAAAAAGAAAGGAAACAAATTTTATGTCTATAAGGGGGTGGGGTTTGTTGGGTGGGCAGTGGCATGGGAAAAAATGAGAATTAAGTTTTGTCATATACTGGTACAAATTCTCATTGTTGAGTGGAGTTGTGATAAATATATAATGTGCCAATAAAGATTTGAATTAAAAAATATGTCTTAGTGACACCATAAAGGGGCTAGAGATTATTCAGTCTCTGGGTACTCAGCTCTGAGGGAGTTCCTGAGGCTCTTGATGTAAAAAGAACTAATACATTGACCCGAGGATTATAAAGATGAGGTTGAGGACTCCTTTCAGTGTGGTTGTTTTCATTAGACAGCGGAGAGAGACTCATATTCTAAGAGAAACAGGTAGGCATTTGAGTATAGGATCATCAATGATAATGACACCCTCTTCCTCAGAGGTCAATAGTTTCTGGGCCTTTCCAGAGATAAAGGGCCACGCAACCTTGATCACAAGGATTTTTCAGACCACCCTCCACTCCATGAGCCCATCCATTACTGCTACCTTGTCATCTACAGGGAACACCTCAGTGCCTCACTTCATGCCAACAGCTACATAGGCTGCCATGTAGATTAACTCTTAAAATGGCCACCTTCCAACTTCTCTGGGATGGGCTATGGAAGCCCCACCCTTGGCTGGTTTAGAGTCTGGGTCCAACTTCTCTGGGATGGGCCATGGGAGCCCCACCCTCGGCTGGTTTAGTCTGGGGGACACAATGGCATGTACTCAGTTTGGGATGGTGGTCTTTGCTTGGTTCTGTTGACCTTATATGAGTCCAGAACATGGGGTTCCCATCTTCCTCCTCAGGGGAAGCCAGCACTCCAGTAGGGAGTCTCGTTTTGGAAGATGTGGAGGTGTTGCTCAGCTCAACAAGTCACAACTCAGCCTAGTGTTCTTCACAGCTCTGCAATCAGCTCCCTCACTTCTCTCCTCTTATGGCTACCCTTGGCTACTGGTAGGACTGGTTGGTCCCCAGCATCCCCTAAGCTTTCTTACTTCCTGGTTGGCCTCACCAAAATTGATATTAGGTATTGGAATGCGGTACTTTTGCTAGGCATCCTTTCTAAGGTCTCTGCTGTCCTAAACAAAGATTTTGATAGCAAATGAAGCGACCATGTTTGTAGACTTATTAAAGGTAAAAAAAGTTGGGGTCAGGGGTGCTCTGCTAATAAGTGCTCTGCAGAGTGAACGTGAGAAAAGAATGCACCCCCTGCATTCCGAGTAATTAGGAAAAGAAGGCAGCAGCCCTAATGCCAATGGCCACAGTCTTTTCCAGCCTCATTTCCATGTCAGATCCAGTCTGTCTAATCAAAGCTCTGCTTCATTCTCTGACTGGCCTTAGATGCAAGAGTTGGAAGCTGTCCTGAGCATGTCTTAAATCTCTGGGATTAACTGGTCATGACAATTTGCACAGCCAGTTTATCATCCCCTGATCTCTTGACTCAAATCCATTCCTATTCATTTTCTTTCAGCCTAGTCTCATTCAGAAAACGTTTCAACTGCCCAAAGCATTCTTTTCCTTTCATGCAACTTGTCTGATGATTTATTTTTAAACTTCTGACCAACTATAGCTTTGCACACATGAAATCTTTATTCTTCCAACACTCGTTACTCATGCTCACCTTATTTTTTTCCAGACAATTCATGGTATATTTCTTACTCTACATGGATCATGTTAGTAGAAGTCCAATCATGAGACAAAATCCATTCCTCTAGTACTAACAGAATAGCTAAATAAATGTTTAATTAAAAATCCAAACAGATATACTATATTTCACTGGTAGTAATTATAAGGACAGGACTTTCTCAGAGAAAAGATTTGAGTCATGAAAGCTTGAAGGAAATTTCCCGAATAAAAGGACCATTTGCAGTGTGTGACTCCATACATGACCTAAATATTGTAATCCTTGTGTGATTTAGTTATATGAGGGCTCTCCGTGTTGAGTGCTAGTCAGCTAGTGACTCAACCTCAGACTTTTGAACTTTCTGTGTTCAAATCAAGGATATATGGAAGCATTACTCAGCCAGATCTTCATGGTAGAGGGCCTGCTAGCTGGTTGCTCCAAAGGGAAGGTGAGACAGATGATTCTGAATGTATGGGGGACGGGGGAGTTACCAACTAAGATTTATTGCTGTTCATACAGCAAACGGCCCTACCAAGCTGAAACGGCACAGCTGAGCTCCTGCATGTCACTCAAACTCCAGGAAGGTGGAGTAAATAGCGAAGCCTGAATCCTTTGTTGTCCACTTCCATTTCTCACCACTGCCTTCGCTTCATGGGACCTGACAGCTGGCTGTGAAGAAGGCAGGTTGCAGGGGTCTGGGCCCACCTTACAGAATAAAGGGTAACATGGTGGGGTGAAAATAAGGGACAATAGCACAAAAATGTGGGACAGAAGCACAGAGCATTTATGATTTTTCAAAATGTATAACTCGTATGTTTAAATACGACAGTGATTTAAATTTTATTGACTTTAAAAATGAAGCATCAGTGGAATAAAAATAATTTTAGTGTAATAATTTGCTTAATAAACAGAGCAAGATTATTCTAAATGTTCATTCAAAGTCTAGTCAGAGGATTTTCAGGAGGAATAGAAATAATAATGATCCAGTAAAAGACTGATTTCAGTTTAAATAAATATAATTATGGAAGCAAATTATCTAAAATATTTGATAGATTTCTTTTAAAGAGAAAAATATAAATTGACATTTTCATAAATTCTTACACATTTCTATAGATTTTATTTTACTTCTATGTTGCTGTCAACTACAAAGATAGGACCATTCAGTTTATTAAAATGGTATAAAAATACCATTATGCCCTATTTCCAAAGCTCTACTAAAGGATACGTCATAGTCTAAAAATATGAAATTCATTTGCTTAGGTTTTTATATTTAACTTATTATAATATATACATATATTCACTTAGGTAAAGTGAAAGCTCTTAGAAAAAACAAATACACAAAAATTATATATATAAAATATATATATATATATATATATATACACACACATATGATTCTTAAATGACAATAACTCAAGATAAAATGGAAATTTGAGATAATCATTGTGAAAGCACCATTATCTAAATCAGAATACATTTGTATTCATTTGTATTCTTGGAATACAAAGAAATAGTATTACAATTTAAACTTGGAAAACTATGGCTATGTTATGTTTCAAACTTTGAACCTAAAATAATTTAGAATTTATACTTCCTCATCTGCTGCATATTGACATGGACTTAATGCACCTTACTGTATTTTACTGGATTTCATCCTAATCCTTTTACTCATCTCAGGTCAAGATCAATCTCTTAACATTTTTAAGGGAAAGTATGCTTCCCTAAAAGTGAAATCCCTCATGACTCACTGCAATATTTCAGATCATTCAGAAAAGAAATGAACTTATTAAAATATTGGAGCAGGTATACTAGCAAGCTGGAGAGCTTATTTTCAAAAGTTTTGAATAAAAGCTTAAAATAGACATTTCATAGAAGGACTATACTATCATCTGAATTCAGCGAGACTACACACAAATGTCTTGAGAGCATGAGAGATTAATACACCAGTACATTTTACTCACAGCTATAGAAACTGTGCTTCCAAAATCTGAAAATTCAGAGCAATACATCTCTAAAACTGTAATAAATGCAAAAGTTGGACAAAATAGCCTGGAGTAGGAATAGGAATGATATCATGACACTAACACTTACTATTGATGGCATTCTTTAGTCAAATGTCATCTTTCTTTTAGAAAATAAAGGCATCTTTTCACTTGTCATTACTTTTATATGTGAAAAAAATAATTTCCTCTTCTGCTTTTTTAGGTTGTTTGTCATCAAAGGGAATGATTCCCTTCTCCACAAAAATCTCATGGCCAAATTTTACTACAAAATTACACAGCAACAAGCCGCTGCTACCTTTCCAGTGTACCTGTGATGAACATTGGATTTTAACTGTTTGAAATGAATCTGCAGAATTTGGAAATGATACAGTTAGCTAGAACAGTGTGTCCATTAGCTATTGTGCCAGCAGTAGCAAGTCAAATTTAGTCTATGTAGAAGGATGTTCTATGCTTAGCAATATTTTCTTTGCTGCTGGGCCTATTTCCGTTGTGATTTTCATGGGAAACCTTCAGTGACACAGACCTAGGTATCCTTTAGGATTTTAATGTGGACTTGGATCTGTGTTTTGTCTTTCTGAGAATAAAACACTCAGAGGAATAGATAAAAATAACGAGCAAGAAATACCATTATCTTTTTTGTATTTGCTATTACAATTCTTCATGTAAGCCAGTGACAATTGTTCTTCCCTCATTCAGTCTCCCGCATACGGTGTAGTTCATTACAGATTGTTATCTTCTTTGTTGAAAGAAGAGCATCTTTGTGAATCAGTGATCATCTTAGCCTATGAATGGGAAGATGGACATGGCACTCAAACTCCAGCATATGCACTGTCCACTCACTCTCACTGTCCTTTCGGCTGTCAGGCTCATCAGATGTTCTTGCCTAGAACAGCTGGGAAAACTCACATTGGTTGCCTGCACCTCAACAGGTTGCTGGGCCACTTTTGTAGTAATTACTGTAGTAAAGTGCAAATGTGAGTAGATTCCATTTTGTCAAAATGTACAAAAGTACAAACACGAATATGCCTTTTATGTTCCTGTGAAGTAATGATTTTATTCCACAAAAGTAACGACCTGATCAAGTCTTGTGACAGTGGAAAGAGATCACAAAGTTCTGGGGCAAGTTATTCATGTGATTGCTCTAACTTTGTCGTAGATTTTCTTTGATTTTATTTTTCCTTCTTTTGATGTTTTTTTTTTCCTTTTTGTACCAAGGATTGAACTCAGGACCTTGTGCTTATAAGCTTCGTAGAATTTGAGAATGAAGAAAACATGAAATTCTTACAATCTTAGTGATCTTTCTCTCCACATTGAATCATCACATCTAGAATATATACAGTGTCTAGGTACTGCATACAATGAAAAAGGTATTGTAGGGCAGAATTTCTAATAGCCATGATTATATATATATATATATATATATATATATATATATACATACATATACATGCATGTATATATATGTATATTTATATACACATGTGTATATATTTATATATAAGTTTATATACATATATAAATTTGAACTGTTTTAAGTAGACATTTTAATATATTAGAGAAAACTGGAAGATATGAAATTAGAATACATTGATAAAAATTGTGATCAAACTAGAAAACCAAAAGGATGTACATGTTGGGAGAGTGATTATTTGAGAAACAAGAAGGGAACTACTCACAGTATTTTCTAAAGTATTAAAATGTAGCATGGAAATAAAGAGCTTTACTTTGCTTTTATCCCATTTGTCTTATTGATTAAGTAACATTCCTGGACTCAGCCTTTTAAACTTTCCTCATTGTAGTGTCTCTCAGAGCACACTGTAAATTCCTTCTTAGGATATTGTAGGTTAAACAGTGTCTTCAATTTTTACAGTTAACCTTGCAAATCTTGTTCATGATTGCTTCCTAGAGTTATTTAGTTTCTGCCACACAGAAGATAAAAAGCTAATACAATGGTCAAATTGTCAGAAAAATGGGCAATTGTCATTAAGCATTTTTTGAAGAATAAGTTTCAAGCAGAAAAAGAAAATCAATGTTTGTACTCTAGTAACCATGCCGATTTGTAGTTGGTACTTACCAGTGGACTAAATAATGATTCTGTTAAATATATTCTTCTCTGAGCTCACTAATAGTTCAGTGGTATATTGAGCCCTGTTATGGTGAAGAAATTAGTTTTGCTTGCCTACACTGAAATATTTACAATGTATGGGGGAAAGTTTAAATATGTTTATAATTAAAGTACTTACAGTTTAGTAAATAATTTTATCAATGATAGCAGCTAATATACTTGACATTCAAATGACATAAAGTACCAGACCTTTAAATTTCATAACATTTTGAAATAGTCTCACTGTCATTCTAACTTTAAAAGCAAGAAACTTAGAAAGTGTAAGTTGCCTAAGGCTATGCAACTCAAAAGAAGCTGAACAGATTATTGAGGTTAGGTAACATGATACTAAGTCTGAACTGTGAATCATCATACTGCCTTTATTATTTCACTTAAATAAAACCTTCCAGAAAAATCACATTCACCTCTTTATTTTTACTTGGCTTTGCTGGTGTATTTTACACATACATTATGCAAACATTCAACATTGTGAATTTGTACCTGTACAGGACGTCTTGGTTTTCACTTTTGCTTATTCTTCTGCCTTCCCTGCAATCGCCACCCCTATATACAGGACCTTGGTTTCCGTTTTTTGGTTTTTTTTTAATCAACTTTTCTCTTTCCCTTCTTTACTTTCCCCTACCTGCCCTTTCCCTTTTACTTTTGCATATTTTCTTCCTATTTAACATTACTTCTCATGTATTTTGACATTCATTTAGACCTTCACTTTTTCATACTAGAGAAATGGTACAGTATTAACCTATCCGTGTCCTATTTATTTCACTATGAGTATGTCCCTAAGGTATATCCATTTGAGTATAAATGACTCAAATTTGTCATTCTTTAACGCTGAGCAGTACTCCATTTTATTTTAAAAGCCACATGATCTGTATCCAGTCTCCTATTAGTGGGAATTTGGGTTATTTCTAAACTTTAACTATTAAAAACTGAGCTGTGATAAACATAGGTGTACATGTGTTGCTGTGATATGATTATATTTATATCATATGTATATATTATATACATATGCCTAGCAGGGGAACAGCAGGGTCAAATGGACCAAAGACCTACTATTTCAAGGAGTCTCCACGCTGATCTCCATAGTAATTGCACCAGTCAACATCTGCAGCAAGAGTGGAGTTGTTCCTTCTTTCTTCCTGCATCCCTCCCAGCCTCTGCTGTTGGTTAACTTCATGAGAACATCCACTCTTTGTGGAATAAGTTGGAGTTCCAGTATTGTTTTCATCTGAACCTCTCAAATGACCAACTATGTTGAATATTTCTTCATACGTTTTTTGGTTGTGTTTACTTCATCTAAACAAGTCGATTCATTTCAGATGTCATTATTTAGTTAGATTTTTAAATTTGAGAGTTGGTTTTGAAGTTCCTTATATGCTCTAGTTTTCTTTAATCTGCTAAACATCTGATAAAATATTCATTCCCACACTGTAGGTTGTCCTTTCATTCTGTTGGTGATTTCTCTAACTGTGCAGAAGCTTTTTAGTAAGGTGAAATCTCCATTATTGATTCTTTCTGCTAGTTTTTGCTGTTGAAGTTTTGTTCCTAAAGTCTTTCCCTAGGCCAATATCTCTGAGAGTTCTACCTATCCTACATTCCAGCAATGAGTGCAATGAGTACTTCCGTTCTAATATTTAGGTCTCTAATCCACTTGATTTTAGTCTGGTACATGTAGAAAGAGATAGACTTGATTTATTCTTTAGCAAGTTGAAATTCAGTTTTTTCAGCACCATTTTGAACAAGACTGTCTTTTTTCATGGAGGGTGTTTGAATCCTTTGTCAAAGATTAAGTGGCTTATATATCTAGAGTCGTTTCTGGATCTGCTAGTCTGTTCCACTGATCCTCAGGTCTGTTCCTTTGCCAGAACCATGCTGTTTTTATCACAGTGGCTTTGCAGCATAGTTTTAATTTAGGAATTATGATACAGCCCACCATGATCTTGTTGCCTAGAGTTGCTCTTGTTTTTCCAGATCAATTTTTGGGTTTTTAAATATCTATTTCTATAAAATATACTATTAGGATTTTGACTGGGTTTGCACTGAGTCTATACAACAGTTTTGATAGTATGACCATTTTGATGATATTTATTCTTCCTATCTATGAACAAATGATTTTTTTTTCATTTTCTGATATCCTGTTCTATCTCCTTTTTCAGAGTGCTGTAGCTTTCGAAAAAGATGTCTTTTACCATAATTGCTATACTAATTCTTAGATATTTCAGTTTTTGCATGCTATTGTGAAACCAATTGCTTCTTCTATTTGTCTCTCAGTGAGTGTGCTATTTGTGTATAGGAAAGCTTTTGGGTTTTGGGTGTTCAACTGCTACCTACCTACTGTACTGAACCTGGTAATCAAGACCAGTAGATCTTTGGCTGAGTATGAGCTTTGGGTTTATCTTGCTCCTCTTCTTCTAGTAGGTTGAGGTTCAACATTAGATTGTTTATTTGAGCTTCCTCGGTTTTCTTGGTGTGAGTGTTCACTGCTATGAACTTCCTTCATCAAACTGCTTTCATTGTACCTGATAAATTTCTATATGTTGTGCTGTCATTATAATTTCATTGTAGAAATTCTTTAATTTCTTCTCTCTTTCAGTGACTTACTGGTTGCTCAGGATGGTATTATTCAATTTCCATGTGTATGTGAGTTTCTTTGAATTTATTTTGCTATTGACATCCAATTTCAAACACTGTGATCTGATAATATACAAGGGATAATTTTTACTCCTTGCATTTATTTAAACATGCTCTATGAACTAGCCTGTGGTCTACTTTTGAAAATGACCAATGACTAATTTTGAAAATTCTGCATTTTGACTTTGTGGGGTGAAATGTTTTGTAACCATCTATTAAGTCCATTTATTCAAAAATATGGTTCAGTTCAAGCATTTCACTATTGCTTTTTTTGTCTAACCTATCTATGTGTGACAGTAGGGTATTGAAGTCCCCCACTATTATTAGATTAGTGTTTATCTCACTTTTTATGTCCATTAATATTTTTTATATAGTCGGATATATTAGAATTTGGTTGATAAATACTTATGAACGCCATCTCTTTTCTTGGGCTGTTCCCATGAGCATGTAATATCATTCTTAATTATTTTTGGTTTAAAATTATTTTGTCTGAAAATAAAATATTCACTTCTGCTTTTTCGTGGTTTTCTATCACACAGAAAATTGTTTTCCATTCTCTTATTTTCAGCCTATTTATTTGTTTCCGAATTAGGTATGTTTCTTGTATATAGTGTATTCTTAGATTTTACTTCTTAATCCATTCTGTGAGTCTATGTCTCAATGTCACATTAAGGCCACTGACATTAACAGTTATGACTGATATGTACTGGTTTATCACTGTCATTATGTTTTCTTTTTCTTGGCTCTTTTGTTCTTTGCTTTTCCCCATTTCCATTCAACTTCTTGCCTTGCCCAGTGAGTTCACTTTGTTGGGTCTCATGGGATTATGACATTTATTGCTTTTTTTCTAGTATATTGTTTAGAATTTTTGGAGTATAGATTTTGTATTCGTGAAGTTTTTTATGTGTTCTTTATCATGGACATATCTTATTTCATATTGATTTTGAAGTACCATTTTGGAGGTTAGAGGTTATTTTCTTTAAGGATTTGAAATACTTAACTTCAGGCTCTCCTTGATTTGAGTATTTGCATTGAAAAGTCTGCTGTTATTCTGATGTGCTTTCCTTTTATGTAATTTGTATCTTTTCTCTGACTGCTTTCATATTTCATTCTTCTATTGGGGTTCTGGAATCTTGATATTTATATGCACAAGTGCATTTTTTCTTTTATATCACAGACATTTACACTCCTATATGCCTTACTTATCTGTATGTCAGATTCTTTTCTTTTTCCTGTGAAATTTTCTGCCATTACATCTGTGAATGTATACATACATATATATAGTCTTTTGCATTTTTTTTATATCTTTAGTTTCTTCACTGACATCAATTGGCCTTATCTTATTCTTTTTTGTATCATCTTTGCTGGATTTATTTGTCATGGTCCCTTGCTATTTTCCATAAATTATTGCTTTCCTGTTCACTGACTGTAATCCTATCTTCCATATCTGATATACATACGATCTTCACATTTGTTCATCTTGTTTTCAAACATTCCTCAGAAATTTTCACCTCCTGGAAATCTGTTGAAAGCTGTTTACCAGACTCCATTACTTTTGTAATTTTATATTCTAAAAGTTTGAGTCCATTTTTTGCTAACTTCAACACTAAAACCATGTGGTAAAAAGAGCTGGCCAAGAAAGCTGTTTACATCATAATGATGAGAAAGACATGACAACTCCGAGGCATGGAGATATGATCTTTTAGGTCATGTCACTAAGTGATGGAACTCCAAGTCAGTTATTGTGTGCTCCAAATCCAATCACCTTTTGCAAGCTTTGCCTTGAGCACATGAGACTTCCGGGGACACTCTAGATCTGAACTCTGACAATTGCTAAGTACACTTGACCCCAAAAAGAAATGAAATGGAACTGTGAGCAATTTGTGAATAAGGCAAGTCAATTGTTTTTGGCCATGTTAGAAGAGCATAGTTGCCTTAAATATATATTTGAAATTAATTATTTGAATATAATTTCAAATTTTCATACATTCTCAGTTAAAATCAAATTGTAATATCCTTCATTTGTCACAATAGCAAGATTTGCTTTCATTTTCTAATATCCTCTTTTTTTGAAGCAGGGTTTTATGAAGTAATACCAAGAAAAGATGGAGAGTAGGATTGATGCAAGAAATACACTTTCGGTGTCACTGTCTCCCATTACATCCAAATAAATCTGTCAAACTGTAGCAAAACAAACCCACTAATTCTGACTTACAGTGAAATTTGTAATTATTTCATTACATAATTCAAGGTAATGATAATAATATAAATTTAGTACACAATAAATATAATTCTCCTGAATCATCCTTAAATGACAATCCCTGTCTTATGTCTTAAGAAAAAAAGCAACTGGGCCTAGTGCTAAAAATGATGAAAATTGTTGCAAATTCTAAGTGAATAAAAATTCTCCAACTTGTCCAATTTTTTTTCTTTTTTCTTTCTTTTTTTTTTTTTTTTTGAGACAGGGTCTTGCTTTTGTAGTTCAGGCTGGCCCTGAGCTCAGCCTCAAACTCACATCACAGCAATCCTCCTGACTCTGCATCTCGAGTGCTGGGATTACAGGCATGAGCCACCATGCCCAGCACTGTGGTATGTGGTACTGATTGCTGCTGGGCATGAGTCTACATGCCCAGCACTGTATGTGGTTACTGGGGATCGAACTTGGGCCCTTGCACTTGGTAAGACAGGCGCTGGAACCACTGAGCTAAATTCCCAGCCCTCAATTCAAATTTTTAAGTTACAGCTTTCCCCTCTATCCCATATACCTAATTTATAATAATAATGTTGACTTACATAACATCAAATAATATTACAATTCAATCATATATCTTCAACTGCAGAGTAGCAGGTAAACTATACCCAACTATTAAACGAAGCAGATAAGATATTTTCTGAGACCTTGAGAATAAGGATGCATTATGTTCTATGTACATTCTTTAAAATTTTAAGCTATTTAGGGTAACTATGTTAGCTAGTTATCTTTTATCAGAGTTTATTTTGTATTTTTCTACAAATAGAAAGCTACAAGTAGAGGCTGTTATTTATTTATTTTTTAATCATTGTGTTTCAAAGGGATAGTCTTCAGCTCCTTTGGAAAGACTTTTCTACATTTTAGATAATTTACAATTCAAAGAGGCACAAAATGATTTAACAATTGCAAATTTCCTAAGATAATGGAAAAAGAGTCCTATAGTTAAAGAAGAAAAGGTATGAAATTTAGTCAAGCATTGAGGAAGTTAAGGTAATTTTAGACAACACTGTAAATATTTTATGCAGAAGTATA
>PVIR01021467.1:0-29394 GCA_004026965.1 Petromus typicus
GAAGTTTTTTGGAAATAAGCACAAGGAGCATGTGGGATCCATGTCTTCATTGGCATTTTTACCATCCTCATCCTAAAACATCCACACTGCCAGCGGTAACTCAGGCCACTCGATCTTTTAGCTTTGAAATCTGATATTCACTTTTAGTGTGCTGGGTTCAGAATAGTTTGTGGAAATGTTTTGACAGGAATGGAGGAAGATGAAGTGAAGGAAGCATGTTGAATATGACAACACTAAAATAATAGATGCAGGCCCAGAACGAAGCCCTCAGTCTAATAAAGGGTGCAGTCCTACAGCTGAGGAGCATTTCCCTCCATGGATGGAGGCTAGTTTTTAAATAAACTTACATAGTGCAGGATGTCTTGGTTGCCTCTAGCATTTTGTAATCATTACAACGAATTTCTCTCATCAGTTCGGCGAAGGCCACCGGGTGGCGAAGTAAACGGACACTGGGCTCTGCACCAACTGCCCAGGTGTCCGAGGGCCTGGCGGCCGCACTCGTCCTGACAGTGAGAGCCCCCACCCCTGGGAGGCCTATGCCCACCTTGCCAGGCAGGCTTCAGCCACCCTAACAGGCGTGCAGTTGTCACTCCTGGTAGCTTTAATGGGATATGAAATCCGCTTGTCTGAAATGAATACAATTAACCCAGTTTTCCTTTGGCCAGTGTTGTCGTGCCTTATCTGTCTCCCTCTCTTCACTTTTCACTGTTAGGAACACTGATATTTAAGTGGTTTCCTTACAGAAACTACGGAGCTGGGTTTCTTAAATCCACTCTGTTCTGTAATTATGGGACATATTTAGGTTATTCACACTTAAGTGCCATTTATATACCTGGGTTCACGTCTGCTGCTGTTTCTTACACTTTTCTGCACGTTTCCCACTTGCCCTGCTGTGGCTTGTGTCCAGCTGTCCTCCAAAGTCTCGAGGGTTCACGGGTGGGGTTTTCAGAGGTGGCTGGATCTAGGGTGTGTGGATGTGGATTCAGCGTGTGGTAACTGGATCATGCACTAATTGGCTTAGCACTGTCCCAGGTGTGGGTACCAGGAAGCCCTATCCTGGGCATGCGTGGCACTAACCAGTGGGCATGGGGATTTAAAGAGAGAGGTGGGAGCAGGCTGCTGCTGCCGCCTTACCGCCTGCCCTGCTGTGGACTGTTTCCCCTCTGCCACACCACCAGCCTTAGAGCCAGCTAACTACAGATTACAACCTTAGGAAACTGTGGGCTAATCGGAGCCTTTTTTCTTTTGACTCTGGGTTTTGAATATTTTGTCTCTCAGCTTATTTCCCCTCAGGTTCTGGGATGGCAACTTAAGCTATGAACTGGCACAGGAGCGGGTCTGAGTTTCAGTTGACAGCACCTTTTCTTATCACAGGGGTGGGGATGACAGCCTCGAAGACTTTTATATTTTCAAAGTGAAAATAGAACTGACATGCTTTTAATGATAGGAAAATTGATCAGGTTGTCCACAATTGACCTAAGCAAGTGATTTTTTTCAGTTGTCTTAATTTTAATTATTTGTTCTTTATCAAAATGTAAACACTACTAAGAACATGAAAATTTGAGCAGTAATCTCCAGTTAAGTGCTTCTAATTCAATTCTGAGAGTGTAAAAAAAAAAGATTGTCCGGTTTTGCCCTTTGAAATATATTTTATAAATCTAAATGAAGAGTTTTGAAATCTGGATGGATTATCTGTAGCCCTTGCAAATAATAGTAAATGGTACTAGCATTATAAAGAAAATAGTAATAATAATATTGGAGAAAATAGTAAATGGTACTAGCATTATAAAGAGTTTTCTGTGAGAAGGAAAAATTCCCTGATCTAACTCTAGTACAAGAGCACCTTTTAGCTTTTAAGTTTCTTCTAAATTCTTCAGAATGTCTAAAGGGACAAGAGTAACATTTCACAATGAAAGTCCACCTACTTTTCTCTTTTTATTAATTTATTTTTTGTTCTTCATTTCTTACATCTACTCTATCTTTTTCTATTCAAAAACAAAAACACCAAGACATTTCTCTTCTCTAAGTCACTGAGTGGCAGATTCTTACAGTTTTTTTGCCCATACTTTTCTGTTTTGTATCTCTTCTATATCTTAAATCAAGCCAGTCATTTTATTTTTTCTAATACAAATAGTTTATTATATTTCTTCTAATTATTAGAGCAACAAGGAGTAAAAATAAGAATTGACCCAGTATGTATTTTGATCATCAGAGCACATTTAAAGTGGCTTTCTTCTCAAAGCTACCACACTCTAGTGTGGAGTTCTATGGCACCCAGCAGGTCATCATCTGCTTAGATCTTGCACCTGGGACACTTGGCCAGCTCAAGAAGAGATGGGCCATTTGGAGAAATAGAGAACCTGCTGAGCGTACAATCGGGTCAAAGTTAGTCATTGAGCCAAACTGTCGCCAGCCTTGTTACCTGCATCTCTACCTAAAATACATATCTGGGCTCAGCAAAATTCTATGCCTCTGTGGTTGCTCAGTAAATCCGGAGATCTCAGTGAGTTCGGCTTCACTGTATTCTGGGCTCCACTCCACTCTGTGAAGTACCTTTCTCCTCTGTTGATCAAGTCTTCATTTGTCTACCAGAGTTTGATGGCATGAATCCAACACTACACATACAATTCACTGACTTTTGAAAGAAAGTTAATAATCCAATAGCAATGATGATATTTTACTATTATGAATCTCTAAATTGTATTCTAGTGACCTTATCAATAGTTGTATAATGAAACACACAGTGTAAACTGGCAATGATGATTTATATCATCTTGTTAGGCAACTCACCTACTTACTGGTGCTACACTCAGGTACCACATCCTGATAGGTATTTTGGAAAGGAGGGAGCTCAGCTTTTTTAAAACCTCTGATAGGTTGCAGGGTGGGTGGGAGAAAGGGAAAAAAATGAAAATCAAGTCATGTCATATTCTGGTACAAACTCTCAATGTTGAATGTGATGATGATGTGTGTCCACAATGTATCAATAAAGATTTAGGGAAAAAAATAACCTCTGATGTAAGTAAAATACATGGCAGTTGTCTCTAATATAGTATCTACTGTGCACTTCTAGCGAACTCCCACCTCTGCTACCTGTGGGATTCCTGAGCCTGGACCTCTATCCAGCCCCATTCTGTGCTTTCCAGTTACATCTCCCTTCATCATACTGCCTAATTCTTTAATGTACTTTCTTCTGTATGCTGGGAATCCTCCATGACCTCCCACCAAGGTGAATCCTTTGTGTGCTGCTTGGCTGTTCTGTAAATAGGAATAGCTCCGAAGCATTGTCTCTCCTCAGATCTCTGCACACTCACACTGACCCTCCACCCAACAAACAGGCTCCTTAGTCCGAAACATACTTCGAGTTATGACAGCAATTGGCCTCTGGGCCTCCTTTTCTTGTACTCCCTCTTCTTATGCAAAATTCCAGAAATGTTGTAAATAAACCTGCAGGATTTCCATGAATATAATTTTGAGTTTACCCCTGGTTCTCCAAAACACCTTGTGGTCACTGTTTTAGCCTCCTTCCTTTATAAACTGATAGCTTTCATTTGCTTATATTCAAAGCACAGATAGATTGTCTTACAGCATCACAGCTAGTCAGCACTTCGTGTTTTCACCAACTCTAACCTCACACAGCCCACTGGCAAGATTCTTCCGACTTCAGTGTCCATTTTAAAGGACTCCTACCTGAAGGTGTATCATCGAAGAACATTCTATCATACATCCATCTGCTGTCCCAAAGTCTATTTTCAGGAGTATAACAGAAAGCTTTGTACCTGGAAGTCATTAGTCCCCGCTTGTGTCACAGAGCACCTTCCGTGACACATGTTTTGCTGTTACAGTCTTGGGATTTACTGAAAGTCACTATAGAAAGTAACCATAGAAACAATGCTTTGCATATGGTTTAAAAGCGTCTGTAAGTTTTACTTCTACTAGTAATTATTATTTCCATTATTGGATGCCTAGCAGGAGTCATACTACTGGAGGCACCAGAAATATAAAGCAGATAACCAAGGCTAGTTGTTCTCTTCCACCCTTTCACCAGAGAACTGGGAGGCATGCATGCACGCAAGCAGATTTCCTGTGTCAGCGCTATGAAAACATTCTATAAGACTGGTACTTTTTATTGAATTAATAATTTACCATTAAGACAACATTCTGTTAGTGATACGCTGTTCATTTGTTTTGAACAATTAGACATATATATCCCTTCTTATAATAAAAGGCTGAACTAGGAAACCGTGTATCCATGATAGAGAGGTTTACATTTCTCTACATTTGCATCTTTGTACCTGCTTTGCATAGCTTCATTGCATTTATTAAAGGCAAAAGTTTTATTTGATCGAAGAGAAACAAGAGTGTCTTTACTGCATTTATGGTAGAACATTTTTATCACAATGAACAAAAATAAGTTCATTGCTAAAACACATACTCATAGAGTTGATTTTGGTTGTTGTGAATTGTCCATTATAGTAAACAGCTGAAAGAATGTGTCAGTATACATTTAAAGTGATCTGAACTATCAGTAGGCATTAGGTCACAGTGGTGCATTTCAATATGGTTTCATAGTTTTTATTGCTATAGGAAATTTTCCAGTTAAATGTGCTACCTAATTTTATAATTACATATGACAGAATGAGTACAAAAACTCAGATTTACACTACATTGTATAATTTCTATGCTTTTTATAAATTCAGGAAGTGGACCAGAGCATAAGAAATAAAAACATGTTAAAATAAACCTGAAGAAACTCTTCATTTGTGAAAAATTTTAACTCTACTTTCAAGTATCTATGTTTCTGTTTATTAACTTGAAAGTGCAGCCTGTAAAGTTATCTTATGATCACAAAACTGTAACTCTGCTGAGTATAAAGTTGAGAAATAAAAGCCTAAGCATGAAGTTTAATTTTCTTCCGATCCTCAACTATATTACACCTTTGCTAAGAAATATCAAAAAGGATAAAAAGTTTGGTGCTCCAGCCTTTCCAAACAGAAAGTAAGACAGGAAAAGAAGCACTGTGTAGCTTGTTTTCTTGACAGAAAATAATGAAGAGCCAAGGAATATTTGAAGATTGGTATATAATCAATATTTTATTTTAAATTTTAACATATTTAAGAATGAGAAGAATATTTACTTTATACAACAAATTCAAGCCTATTTATCACGTACTTGGACCACAGATAATGGCGTGTGCTTCCAAATAACTGATGTAAGCTTACCACTGAATTTACTGGTCTCAGGAGATAAAGTCCGATGATGTGCTGATCTTAAAACCTAGGAATGTGTCTAATTTATCAACAGCTAAAATGGAGTTTAGAAAAACTAGCAGAGTATATTTATGCAGTGGGTATCCATAGTGCCACTAACATTATGTTAAATATTAATTGTCAGGAAAAGACTGAAAGTGCATGACTAAATTATAACAAGCAGATTATATTAAACATCACAAAGCGAGAACACACTGCGACTTTTCTTCCTTCAGACAAAAGAGTATGTGAATGAATTTGAAGCAAGGAGCGTGCCTGAGACCCCCTCAGGGCAACTCCCTTGTGGGTGGAGAGGACCTCGGGGCCTGAGTAAAGATCCTCAAGCACAGCACGGCACGTCCTGCCTGCAGTTCTTGTATTTATTTATTTTTTTATTTTATTTTATTTTATTTATTTTTTTTTTTAGGTTTTTTGAGACAGTGTTTCGCTTTGTAGTTCAGGCTGGCCCTGAGCTCAGCCTCAAACTCATCAGCAATCCTCCTGCCTCTGCCTCCCGAGTGCTGGGATTACAGGCGTGAGCCACCATGTCTGGCACTGTGGTATGTGGCACTGGTTGCTGCTGTGGTGAGTCTCCACACCCAGTATTGTTATGTGGTTACCGGGGATCGAACCCGGGTCCTTGCGCTTGCAAGACAGGCGCCGGAACCACTGAGCTAAAGCCCCGGCCCAGTTCTTGTATTTATACTCCAGGTTTTGCAACAGAAACTACTGAAGCTCATAGACTTAAATGATTTAATTATATTTCTGGTTAAATAAATATTTGATCATGACAGTGTGAATTCCTCAATGTTTATGTCAACTTTTAACATTTAGGCACTTTTCTTCCCAACACTTCTATTTTTAAGATATCCAGGATGTGCTAATATATTTTAAAAGTTAAATTTAAAAATGATAAAATATAAACAAGCACTTTCACCAAAAAGTGAAGCCAATCTATCGAACATCTGCCAACTTTATAGCACTTTTGTGCAGCTGTATGTTTGCTTTCTGCCTCTCTCCTTCACACACACACACACACACACACACACACACACGCGTGCACGCATGCACACACACAGGAGAAGAGGTCATTATTTGTGCTTATTACATCACCATGATACAGAGAGAAGGTCAAAGATTTACAATAGCTCTCTTGCCCATAGGGAATCAGAGAAGCAAGTGAAGACTTTAATGGCAGAAAACTATTAAATCTCTTACTTCACAACTTAATAGGCATTTTCTCTAACAAAAATAGTAATGACCTCCCGCTTAATGAAAATTAATTGCTATTCCGCCTTAGTAATTACACTGTGATCGATAACGTTTAAAGAACCTCCGAGGGTCACTGGCTGTAGTTCCAGTGCAATCCATTAGCCCTGCCGCGGATGATGACCTGTAACTGGCTCGCGCCCTGGCGCACCGCGGCAGCCTCCCAGTCACTGTTCACCCCGAGGGTGACGTGTCCGGGTGCAGCACTGCGCCTCCACCGCACAGGCCTTCTCCATTCTGCCATTTGCAGAGACAATTCTCTTCCAAACACCAACACAATATTAAGGGAAATTCACTCAAGTGCTTTCCATCTGGTATTGGATAATTTCATGTAATAACATTTTCCTTCTAGTAAAAAACAAATCCTATGTCTCTCTAAATATATTAGCTGCATCCAAGAACAAAAGAGTAAATATTCATAGATTGATACAATTCAGAATCGCAGGAGCTTACTGACTGAGGGACGCATGGCTGTGGCGGTCCTGGGTGGTCTGCACAGTGGAACCGAAGTGCATAGCTGTTTTCTGGTGGTGTCTGGGTACAAGGAAGACATGAGGGACCTGGGATGCTGGACTTTTCTCCCAACTGAATGTACCACATGATGTTATGACCATGTGTGTGTAGGAAGCAGTAGGGGAATAATGTTTATCCCTTAAAGTGTGGGTAAAGAAAAAAAGAAAAAGCTCATAAAACTTCAGACTGTGGAATATAAGACTATACAGTGTTATATAACATCTATCAATTTAGTTGTTTACAACATAATTGACACCTATTTCATAGCCATTACATTTGGGTGGACACAGGTTCCTATTAAACTGGAAAAATCTACTGTTGTCTTTTCTTCCCAGACTGTAGATGTGTTCTTTCTTCTCTCTAAACAGGTGCACTGTGGGAGTCAGGGGAAGAGGATGCAATCAGAACCCTCATGGCAAACTGCAGTCCCCCATGAGGACCACAGCAAAGAAGTAACAGTCAACAAACAAAGTCGGAACCTTGAGAAAAAGGCTGAGTGCAGGCTCAACTCCTGACACGCTGAGCAGTGGCGGCAAAAGACCAAATACTACAGAAGCAGTAGAAAACCCTGAGCTTGCTGCACCTTTATTTGATGCCAAGCCTTCCCACCCATAGTCCTAGCATGCATAAAATAGGGCAGTCCCACAATAATCCTTGTAGTTGAAGATTATATAAGGCAGGGCAGACATCTTTAAATCACAGTGAGTCCCACTAAGTCTTAAAGCCAGTGATCCCAGTGCAGTAATCCTTGTAGTTTAAAATTGCATGGGGGGCAGGTGTCCACAGTAATCTCAGTAGTTGATCCCACAGGGTAGGGTAGACATCTCTAAGTCCAAGTAAGTAAGTCACAAATCTGAGGAGTAGTCGGCAGTTCTCAACAGTGCACCTGCCCACTTGTCATAGTCCTAGACAAGACAGCTCCCTTCATGACATACCCATGTCGGCCTAATGACATTTCTCTTCTTTGAATTTCTGTGGCGCCTGAAGATCACACCAAACGTAACTCAGCACAGAGATCTTTACACCCCTCCCCGCTCAAATTGCTGCTAGACTTCTGAAGAGAGCAACTAGGTCTTATTTCCTTGATTTCTTAGCATGATTGAATGCCAAATGAAAAATTAGAGAAGTAACTCTTGAATCTTGAACAGGTATATACAAGCCTGGATTATTCTAGTACTATGAACTTCAGTTAATTAAACATAATTTTCTCTAATGAGATTTTTCTTTAGAAGTAGAAAGTCAAAATGTCATGATTGTATGCTGTATCAGAAAAAAATTATTTTTTTTTACTAGTACATGCTTTCAATACATAGTGATTACATTCATCTTGGGGATTTGGTTTATGGCATATCAGTTCTTTCTACATCTCCTCCCATTCCTCTGTGTCTAGATTCCTTGTCCATTTGCGAAAGATCTGCCTTCCTGTTATCAGAAAGATTTTAATGGATGTAAAAGCAGCAAATGATAGTTGCCATCTGAGCAGGAAAGAGTGGAGAAGAGAAGGGACGGATGATAGTGAGTAGATCTGTTGAAAGCGGACCAGAGTGGAGCAAAGAATCAGAGGACGAGGCTGGGGCTTTGCTCCTGCCCCAGCTCTCAGCACGGGCCTCCAAGTGGAGGGTGGGCTAGCTGTGTGTCTGTCTGTGTCCTGCCCCCGCCCCGACCTTTGCTGAAACCCGAAACTCTTCATCCTATTCATTAAACATATTGGCTCCATTTAGCTACACATGGTGATCACATTTATCATAGGGAATTTGTACGTGTACAGGATATAGTTTGATTCTTATTTTTCCCATTCCCCTGTCCTCACTTCCACCCCTCCACCCCTCGTGATTTACAAACGCCTTTGCATTTTTTTCTTTCTCTCCCTTCCTTTCTCCTCTCCCTCACCAGCTCTCCTACCTCTTTGGACATTTTCTTCCCACAATTCTTTTCTTTTTAATCCACATTGATAAGTAAAATCTTAACAGCCAATATCTGATAATTGTTTTTTTTTTTTTCATTTCAAAAAGTCACTTTAGCTATAGAGGGATGATGGTTCAATTGTTACTTTCAATTAATAAAAATGACCTTGTAATATTCTTCAATCCAAGACATATTTAGGCAAAAAGGGACATTACTAACAGACACTGCAGGGTGACATGAAAGCCAGGGAATTTCCAGGTGAATTGAGACAAGAGTCCATTAAGAAAGAGAGAAAAACATAGCCCCTTCCTTGCTGTGTTTTGCAGATGAAAATAAGAACAACAATAACAAAATATAAGCCTGACTAAGAGTGAAGACAGACAAAGTTCAGAAATCACACAGGAAAAATGGAAAGTTCAGAAGCACATGCCTTCAGCTGGTCAACCCTGGACAAAGAAGTCATGCTCTCCGCATATGTGAGGATGTGTCTAGCTCCACAAAATTACTTTGAGTTTTGTTGCCAAGGACTTGCTAATCAAGGTGTCCTCGATTGATTGGTGAGGTCTCTTACCAAGAAGCATGTAACAAACTTTGACTATTAGAGACTGTTTCACTCCTGGGAAAATCTATATTCCTAACATCCCTAAAGTTTTCTAAAACATACTTGGCATTATATGTGTTTATAATAATTTAAAAAGCCAACATAACTGTAATCCTCTGGGGTCTGAGGTAGGAGCATTGTAAATCTGAGTCCAGCCTGAGAATCAGACCGGTTTAACAAGATTTTTTCTGAAAAAGAAGGTAAAGCCAGCCATGCACACGGAGCCGGAACTGACTTGTGTCCTGAGTATTCACCTATCCTGTGCACACACTTCGGCCAGACTTCCCTGCTATTTGCTGAGGAGCATCAGCAACTCCAGGGTAGAAGATGGGGCTCTGCCCCACTTGCCCTGTGGCTCCTTTTTCTCACATCCTGCTCGGATTGTAGAGGATTTATTTGGGGGGTTGTAAATCACGGTTGTGCACAGTGGGCGAGCGCGGCACCTCAGCCGTCTCCTCAGGGCTCTGCTGTGGGGCCCTAGAGCCAAACGGTGCGACACCAAAGGAACTGAGGAAACAGAAGGAAGAATTTTCTAACACACACAGAAAAGGCGGCTCCGGTTGTGCTAGCACCTATAAGTTAACAGCACATTAACTGAAATCAGTACATACCAAGATGAAGGCTAAACATTTCATTAGATAAAGCAGAAGTCAGGCCCGCATTCATCAAGCGTGATTATGAAGAGGTCACGCTTTGAAGCGCACGTGACAGCAAGGCCGAGGAGGGGCCTGCGCGCAGCCGGCCCCGAGTGGGCGGGAGGGACAGAGAGGAGGACGCCCAGCAGCGGGCCGAGCACACCACGTCCGTCGGCGTGTGCGGGAGTGAGCTCGCCGACTCCCACGGGGCGCGGTAAGCACAAGCACACTTCACACCTTACTAATAAACCGCAGGCAGCACTCTCAAATACAGACCTCACCAATCCCGATCATGTCATAGAAGGAAGACACCACGAAGTCTAATTAATGCAAACCAGATTTTCTAAATGTAATACAGGAAGGAACACTGTAATATTTTTAAAAAGCAGAAAAGAAAAGAAGCTCTGTCCAGCTGGGAATTTGAAGCTATATTATACACCTTTTGGGTAAAGGGTGAATGCACAATAAAATTGTAAGATTCTCTAAAAATGAAAATTCAAATTATTGCATATGAGAATCAGTGGAATGCAGTTGAGGTGATGGCAGTTATTAAAGACCATGGTTTTCTTGTGTTAGTGAGAAACACAAAATGGCAGACTAAGAAAAATAAGATTAAGAAACAAGAAACTACCAAATAATGTAGACATAAAATTGTATAGTGAAATAAATGTAGGTTGAAGCCAGCAATCCATGAAAAGAATAATTTGTCTTGACAAAATGAGTTTATTTCAGGAACAAAAGGTTCATTCAGTGTTTCCAAAATCAGCCAGTGTACTTCACCATATTGATAGAGTAAAGGAAATTAATATACAACAATGCAATGGTTTAAAATGTCACTTAAGAAAAGTCAGCACTTAAGAAAACTCAGAGAATGAAGAATAAAGGAGGCCATCCTCAGCCTGACGAAGTCATCATCACGTATGCTGCACACTGGCATTTATAGTCAACCATGAATAGCTGAAGACTGTTTGTCTAAGAACTGCATAAGGTTAGGATCTTCTCCACTCTACACATTCCTATTTCCTGTATTCCCAGAAGCTACAGGAAAGCAAGAAAAATGTACAAAGGTACCGAGAATGGAAAAAAGGAAGTAAAGTTGTTTTTAAAAGTTTATATATTTTTACAAAGTAAATACATGATCAGAACCATACTGCTGATGTTACAAGATATTTATGGAAAAATGTAGTGCTGAAATAATTGAAAAGACACCAATTCCTCATGGATTAGAAGACTATATCCTATTAAGATTAATTTTTCTGGGTTGACTTATAGACTACCTGATTGCCATCACAATCTGGTTGTGTGTATTGAAATTGACAAGATAAATGTGTGCAGAACGCCGCAGGACCTGCAAGACCCAATCATTTTTGCAAAAAACCAGAGGTTTTATTCTGTTTGTCTCAAGATTCTCTGTGAAAGTGCCATGGCCCTAGGATGCACTGGCGGCACATGTCACACCAGGGATGGTGAATGTTTTAGAGCTTTTAGTGACAGCAAGGGCTGGCTGTGGCACTTGTGCCAGAGGTTCACCACCCCTGCAAGAATCTGCACTGTCACATGTGCAAGAACAGGGAAAGTGAAGACAGCCCTTTCAAACACGTGGTCCGTTCGCTCTTAATAAAGGTGCCAAAGGAATGTAGCTGCATGAGCTGCATGATTTTCTCATGGTGCGGAAGCATTTCATCGCCATGTGGGAAAACTCGTACCTCCTGATCTCACTACAGAAATTAACTCTAGTTGAAGGTAGACTCAACTAGAAATCTGTGTGTGTGTGTGTGTGTGTGTGTGTGTGTGCGCGCGTGCGCATATGTGTGTGTAGCATGCGTCTGTGTGTATGCGCGCGCGCGTGTGTATGTGTGTGTATATGCATGTGTGGTGAGACAAAGCAGATGTGGCAAAATTTATCATTGTGAATCTGGGTGAAATTAATGATTATACAACTTTTAACTTCCCTACGGCTCTAATTTTTTTCAGAGTAAATTATTTCAAGACATTTTCTGAGGCAAGTATGAAAATACTAGCTTATGGTTAATGTAATTGCTTGATAAAAGAGGTTTACCAATAATTTTCTTTTCAGTTGTATTTTTGAAGGATTTCAGCATTAAAAATAAAAGGATTAAATGAATAAAAATAAATATTTAATTTCCTTGAGAGAGCTACTTGAATTTACAATCAAATGACACAGTAATTAAATGACTTATTATTCCCTAAGTAGTTCTCAAAATGTAGCATGAATTAATTGCCACATGCCTTGCTATGGAAACAGTGAGCTTATTTATGTAGCCCTCATAAATAGGTCACACTCCATAAACTGCAAGTAAGTCTAAGTGGCTTTACTTTTTTTACCTTATCATAGATTTGCTGAAAAGAAAACTGCAATTGGTTTGAAATTAAGAGTCTTTCGCCTGTATTAGATGCTGCTATTTTCATATCAGATTAAACCCAGGACATATAAGAACAGCTCTCTGTTGAGGTGCTGCCAGAGATAAGGTCTCTTGCCTCTCAGGGAGAAGTTGTCTATACTCATTTGAATCACAAAGCCATACTTTTCTTTATGCCGTTATTGTCTTTCATTTCAGAGCTCAGAATGCGGTGTAGAAGTACAGTAACGCGATCCACGCTGAAGAAAAGATAGGCGGTGGCGATAGCCTTGCTCTCGCCCTGCGTCGCCGTCATCGCGGCCGGGCCGGAGGCCTGCGCCACCCGCTACGCCTCAGAAGTGGTGCCCAGTTACGTCCTCGTGCAAACGCGGTGCCTTGTGGCTCAGGCTTTGTATTTCAGGAAAGTTTCTCTGAGGACTGTTCTTCATCTAAGCCTAATACATATGCCTCTTGCACAAAGCGACCAGGTTTTCTGAGAGGACCTTTAAATAGTGATATGAGAAGTGTGATAAGGACGTCTAAGTCCACACCGCGCGAGAAGCGCCGGGAAGGCCGTCAGGAGCGGTGTGCCCGTGACCTCCAGGCAAAGGCACAGCGCAGCAAACATTTAGGCCCAAGACCCGCACGTGAGCGAAATCCTCCGGAAGGGGTGGAGGTTGTACACGAAGCACTGGAAGTTTGCAACATAGGTCACTGGCTATTGTACAGAGGTGCGTTTCTAAAATTTTCTGGAAAATCACTCGCTTGGAGTTCACAGGAAATCTCCCAGGGCTTAGGGCAGGACATCAGAAACTCCCGACAGACAGTGGACACGAGGGACAGGGCGCCTGGAGCCCGACCTCAGCCGCCGGGAGCGCACGCGAGGGTCCCTGCAGCTGGCTTTGCCTCCGGGAGGACGAGGTGGAGCAGTGCGCCCGGACCTGCTCCCGCCTGGGGCCCTTCCGGCGGGGCACCTGTCAGGCTGCTAGGAGGGGCTGGCTGGCCCAGGATCCAGAGCAGCTGTAGAGGGGTAAAGGCCTCCATCTTCTCTTCCTCCCAAGCCTTCTTGGTACTGCGTGACTCCTTCCGGTGTGGATGTTTTCCTGAGTTCCTATTTTTTATACTTTATTAGTTGTCAGTAATTGTGAAGCATGCACAACCGTGCTCGACCACGAATAGCTCATATTCATAATTCTCACTGCAAATTCATTATTACAAATGCACAGATTTGAGCCAGCTGTGGTGGCACAGGACTGTAATCCTCATATTCCAGAAGCTGAGGCGAGAAGACCACAAGTTCTGACACAGTCTAGGCAACTTAGTGACTTAGTGAGACCCTGTCTCAAAGTTCAGAAAAAATGGTGGAAGGCCTGGGGATGTAGCTCAGTGCACAGGACAGAAGCTCAGTCCTTGTACTAAGGAGAAGCAGGTTTAATTTGTTGCCTACTCATACCAAACACTTAATTTCTTTGTTCCTCCTGCTCTTCATAGCTCTGAAGAGATCTCATTATCCTCAAAATAAAAAACAGAAAAGTGATATTAGAACAATTACAGTTGTCCCTGTGTCATTATCTCTGAACTGGGAACCTTGTTTTCATTTAGTTCTTCTGCTTTTAACCACTGCACGTAAGCAGTAAGTGCATGACTTCCTCCGGCAAATGTTTGCCCAGTGTTTGCCATGAGACACGCAGGGCCAAGAGAAGGTACAGCAGCAGGACTCGTCTAGGTGCAGCTGTCGAGGAAGAGCGCATGCTGCAGCCACCATCTAGCTGACAGAGTACTCCAAACAGCACAAGACGTTAATGTGCGGTGCTGCACCAAGGAGAGGTCTGCATTAGATCGCTGGAGTCTCTGAGTATTATCTAAATTGTGAAATCAATAAGGCACTGTCCACATCATGTTATAGACAAAACACAGTGACAAAACTCGGCTGCTTTAAATTCAACCAACTTCAGTAACTCAGTTTGAACATGCTGTTTTATATTCCCAACTTTTCTTTGTAACAATCTGGGTGTTTTTCTCTGTTCCTCTCAGACATGTGATGTCTCTCTTGTCAATGTCTACATTTCACATAGTTACTCTAAGAAGAGTTCTGTACCAGTGAAAAACAACAGTATTTTGTTCTGTTTTTCTTCCAAAGATGGACTTCATTAAAAAATGATTCTTTGGTTTTTTGCCAAGCAACTGAGATATAGATAAAATATATAACAAGAACCTTCTGGCTGCTCAGTAACAAGCACTGATCAATAGGATTATGCGAAATTTCATGCTGCAGCAGGTCGTATTTTATCAAGTTCCGCTGCATTTACAGTGAACAATAGACCCCTATGTGGACCCCTTATTCTCCCCAGTGTGGTAGCTCCTTACGTCTGGAAACCTTCCCCATAAAACTTTGAATGTAAAGGTTGAAAACATTATTTACTTAAAAAATGGACTAGATTATTGTCATATAATCTCTAAAAAACATTTATTTTATTCTTAAAAAGAGAAAGTATATTGTTGCAAAAATGAATATTTGTACATGACAATAAAATTAAATAGGTAGAATTTAATCAGTACTGCTTCATGGCCACCAAGATTGAAAGCCTTCCCTGTGACTTCACCACGGCATTTAATTAGGGACTCTTTCCTCTATTTCGTAGTTTTAAAAACCTGAGCGTCTAAATATTTGCTCAAAAATACAATGATTAGTATGGACAACTCTTGATTAGCACAGGGGTCTGAAGGACTCAGCCCATTCAGTAAAATAGCTAAAAATGTGACACAAGGACAGAGCATATATAATGTTTATCATATGCTGTTAAATGCCAACAAAAATATTTCATGCAAATAAATATAATATGTACTATATTTATATAACTTACTGTGGTATCTATCCATATATCAAAATATAAAATTAGAAGCATTGATTTGAGCTGTTATAACTGTATTCATTTTTATACACATGGATTGTGCCAGATTATACCACAAATTATCCTATATACATGTAATCAACTGCACTGCCACAAAAAAACAGCCTAAAAGTTGAAATGTTGATTCTGCAGAACCAAATGTACATGAAAGAAACCCCAGAATGTGTGAAAAGAATAAATTCTACCTGTTACACACAAAGGCACACAAACGCTCTTCAGAAATGACAGGAAAAGGGCACTAGAGCCAACACCCATTGTGAAATTCAGTCACACCAACCACATGTAACATGAATTAGCAATTTTACATGCTTCCAAAATGCAAGTTTAATAAAACAGGCATCCAGTTTTCTGATTCGTTCCCACTTAAATTTTCTGATTCCAATTCCAACTAAAAGCAGACCCAGGTGGCCTGCAGTTGGCTTCCTCTGGGCGACAGCGGCTCTCAAATGGTGGCAGGCATGGGCATCGTGCAGAGGACTTGCTCGGGACAGATGCTGGGCCCAGGCCCACACTGCCCCGCTCAGTCACCACACAGCTTTTGTTAATTTTTGCATCACAGATATCCCAGGTGACACAAGCCTGGCCTCCAGCTGCGTGTGCAGAAAGCCCGGTCTGTAAGGTTAACAGTACAGCTAAGGTCTCCCTTTTCCCCTTGGCTGCTGCCCATCCAGCATGGAGAAGCTGGACTCTACAGGGCTGGGGCTGTGAGCGCATCACCCTATAGGTGGCTGAACAGGCCCCTGCAGGGACTCCGACCCCACTGGGTGAGGTCAGTGGGATGCAGGTATGAGTGACTCTGAGTCCAGGTACTCAGGCTGCAGCCTGGCAGGAGGAACAGGAGGAGCAGCCCGGGCCGCCCACGCCCTGCGGCCAGGAGGCCAGACAGGAGACTGCACCGCCTGCCTTGCAGTTCGGCTGTTTCCCATCCCATGTGTCCTGCAGGGGCAGTGAATGGAGAGAATCTCGTGACCAGAATCAGGTGCCGGATTGGTGGTTACACTTCCTAGTTGTGTGGCCTCTCACTCAACAACAACATAATCACGCCCTTTCATCAGCAGTTCTTAAAAACATGAACCAGTTGTGGTGGCATTCCAGCAATTTTTAAAATTTCTTTTTAAAGTAACGTTATACTTTTTCTAATAATCCTATGAAAAGAGGCAAAAATTCACAACACTGAAGCGAATGCCCATCCAAAGTGTCTTGAATCACCGCTGTGAACAAGTCAGTACACAAGCAGCGCGTGGTCGTGACATGTCTCTCAGGAGGCTCACACGCCTCCTGTCGGGGCAGGTCTCAGCTTTGCAGTCTCAATCACGTTATTTTGAGGGACTGGAAAACTTTCTTGACTTGAAAACTACTAGAACAAGTTTTGAGGTGGGTTCACCTTGCAAACAGTTCAGTGGCTCCTGCTGGAAATGCCTTCAGAGTATGCTCCATCAACAACACTGTGAACTTTGAAGCAACATCAGAGTGATACTTCAAGAATTTCCAGCCACAATAGAAGACATGCAGAGTCGATGCAGAGTTGGAAAACAATCCCAAATCAACCTCGTGCAGAACTGTGGACTTGCAATGACTCAGTTATCGTGTTACATGACACAATGCTACAGGGCAAACATAAAAAACACTTAACATAGAGACAGCTGAGCATGATGTACTGTAGTCTAAGCCACAAAACTCAGTAACATGTTCCATGAATCCAAATTATAAAGCAAGGATTTAAAAAGACAGATTTCTGTAATGAAAGCTCTCCCACAGAAGAGAAGAAATAAGTGCACATACCACAAACACCGGGCCAAGTACTATAGTGATTGCTGTTAGAAGATACAATTTCTGTTTCATGAATTCAAATCCCGAAACATAAGCAGTGTACTGTGTCCAAAAATCACAAATAATGACCCTAGTTTTGTTATAAAAATATACCTTATCTACGGACTTCATACATCTTTAAATGCTTTCCTTATTTGTTATCAATACTGTTTAGTAGCTGATATGATTTCACTAATAATGTTTAATTAAAAACAACTCAGCTACTTTTTTTTTTTTTTAGACAGAGTTTCACTTTGTAGTTCAGGATGGTCCTGAATTTAGCCTGCCTCTGCCTCCAGAGCGCTGGGATTACAGGTATGAGCCACCACGCCTGGCACTGTGGTATGTGGTGCTGATTGCTGGTGGGTGTGAGTCTCCACACCCAGAATTGCTCTATGTGGTTACTAGGGATGGAACTTGGGACCTTCTGCTTGCAAGGAAGGTGCCTGAACCACTAAGCTAAATCCCCAGCTCAACTCAGTTATCTTTTATACCAGCTGTTTTTTTGTTGCTATTCCCAAACAACTTTAGAAAAGGCAGAACTGTGACTCTGTATTTACTGCACTCATTCATAAATTTTAAGAAGCACAGGGCTTGAAATGGGTCTTTTATTCCCTAAGGGATGATCTCTACTCTTGCCTTCGAGCCTCAGGAGTCATTAGCTGTCTTCAGTTCCAGAGAGAAAAAATTCCACTGTAAGAACCATTTCAAGACCAATTGATTTTATTGCTACCAACCAAGTTTTGCAAGTTGTTCAGGAAGTGAGGGGAAGGGAGCTGCTGAGAAAGCACAGAGGGCCCCTGGAGGAGGAGGTTATAAGGTAGAGTCTCGGGGTGGCCTGTCATGGGCACTGCGTGGGCATGAAGGAGCCACGGCAGGGCCCAGAGGTGCACACTGAGCTTCACAGTTTGTGCTATACACACTCAGTGTGGGCAGTGCTGATGTTCATCACAGCAAGTTAAATGAGGAAATAGGTGCTAGACACAGGAAGTGTACTAAAGGCACATCTAGAAATTGGGATTTTATATTTCCTATAGCTTTTATAAACATTCTATCTGTATTCTTTAGCTTAATTAGAGAAATTCTTAGTAGTTAAAATTTGACCAATAAAGGGAGTTCAGTGTTTGGAACCCACTGAATTAATGTCTAAGGCTCTGGGGAGAAAGACCTGTTGCCTCCAAATATTGTGCCATTGAGAGTTCTATTACCAGTGGATAGAGTGAGCACCTCTGCAGGGTGTGGTGACACACACCTGCTGGCCTGTGCCCTGGGAAGCGGAGGCAGAGGACTGTACGCTGAAGTCCAGTCTGAGGTCCTCAGTGATTTCGTGACATTCTGTCCCAAAATAAAACTTTAAAAGGGCTAGGGATGCAGCTCAGTGTAGAGGTCCTGGGTTCAGTTGCTGGTACAACAGTAGCGACACTAGAGTTGAGCCACATGGCGGCAGTGGTCATGAAGGGGGATCTCCAGTTGTACATGTGACTCACGGAGCAAAATTCCAGAGCTACACAAAGCATGTACCCAAACCGGCACAGGACGCATGTTTTAAACTGTGAAATGAGTGGTTTTCTTTACTTATTACTCTCAAGGGCACACCACCCAAACCGCTGCTAAGGAAATACTGAACCCACTTCCGGGCTGTAGAGCAGGGACCTACAGCGCTTCTGCAGTCCTCTCCTGTGCAGTAAGTTACCAAAATCGCTTCCACTGGATCAACTGGCATTTGCTCACCATTCAGGCAGATTCCTGCTGTTTTATTTCATAGGATCAGTACAAAGATGTTTAACTGCTTTCTCGCTCTCAGGATGTGGGGAGACGTATCAAGGCTATGCTCCGACAGAAGCAGAGGGGTAGACGTGAGGCTTCAGAGGCCTCAGGCAGGAAAGGACAGCACCCGTGCTGGAGCTCTGCCTGGTGTGGGGAGGAGGCAGCAACTGTCATTCAATTTAGATGGTTTTTCCAAAAAAGAGAAAGGAGAAGTAGAGGAATGGTTTGGTTTAGAAGTTCAGAAGTGTCAGAGTTAACAAATCTGGGAAGCAGCACTGTCATAATGTAGTAGTGTTAGCTATGTCATTGGATGGAGATCTTCTGAACCATTCTACATTTTTTCTAACAATGGTGGTGGAGGTCTAGAGAATATAATTTGTATCAGATGAGTGAAGACATTTCAACATTAAAAAACTGTTATTAAAATTTACTTACAAGTGAACCCTCTATTATATATGTTTACTTGAATTTACTGGGATAAGATTAATTATGCGAAAGAAATTTCACAAGAAGCTGTGCTAAGGGGTTCATTTCCCCAACACTGAAGTGCAACACCACTCAGTGGTTGCTTCCAAGATGTATCTGTAAAGTAAAATACAGTGGCAGGAGCTGTGGCACACTCCTATGATCCCAGCAGTCCCAGACACCGAGGGAGAAAATCTCGACCATGGGATCAGGATTAGCATGACTGAGGATCTTGTCTCAAAATTAAAAAATAAAATAAAAATAGACTGAAGGTGTAGTCAGCGCAGAGGCCCTGAGCTCACTCTCTAGCACAACACACACAATCTAATATTACCTTATCCCATATCAAGAAGAGAAGATGAGACAGCAATTTATCTGTATAAATTAATTGTGCATAAAATTTCCTCCACATTAAAAAACAAACGTATCAACCTCCACAACATGACTGTTGCTGCTAACGACTGAACGAAGATAAAGAAAGGTCCATTCCTGCCATCTCATGCACACTCATGTGTAAGCGTTCACCCCACTGTTTGTTCTACCTCAGAGGACTAGAGAGGTTAAAATCTATCCAGCAGGGAGCAGAAGGATCTGCGTCTGGCTCACAGGGGCTTTGTGAGCTCATCACACTGAAAATCATAAGTGTTTACATTAGCAAAACGGACCTAGCGCTGCCATTTCCCCTTATAGAGAAAATAGTTGAAGTCCTTGCCTCGAGGCCCACGTATCACTCCATGACCACGGGGGAAAGATGGCTATGAAGATGGCCTTTCTGAATTACCAACCTCAGACACTAAACTCGGGAGTTTGCTTTATTTAAAACAGAACCTTTCTGTTCAATATTGTGTCAGACTTGACTGAACTGGCAGGCTTCCAGCACACTCTAATGAATTTACTATCAGTCTGAGCGGAGATACAAGAATGACAGCGATGAATTAGGTGACAATTGGCAATGAAACATGTTTCAAGAAGTGCACCAGATACAAAGGTTGATACTGGGTTTATCTTAAGATTTTCTCTTTTAAATATGTGAAGCAGCCAAGATCTGATTATATGAATACCATAAAACTCCTTTTTATTTACCAGAAAACACTGCTTAGAATCTTTCCAAAAATGAGGAGGATAACTGGCTAGAAACTGAAGTATTTAAAAGGTTCTTAGGATGAAACTATTAAGAATAATCAATGTATTATACTTTAATCCTGTATATGTTTTCATCAACTGTGCTAAGGGTGATCATACCTGTAAGTGTGTTAACAGAGACTGTGATATGAGGATACTTCTTTGAGTTTCAAAAAATCTCTTATGTTTGATAAGACTGATATAAATGTTACAATGTATTTCTGGTCTTATAATTCTGTGACTCTATTTTTGAGTCAGCTGCTACTGAATTGTGCCCCCTTTTTTCAAACTTAATTGCACTAAGCAGCACCTGAGAATTAGCAAAGCACAGTCCTAGCTGTTCTTTGGGGTGTTTCCAAAGGTGATTGCTCTGTAGGGCAGCAGACTGAGAGTAGGATGCACCTTGGCCATAGATGCCACTAAGGGCTTTGCTATTCAGAGGGAATAAAAGGAAGGAAAGCGGAGGTCCGCTGTCTGTGTTGGAAGCTCCGAGCTGCCCTGGCCTGAGCAGCTGTCTTCCACCTTGCCCTTGTACCATGGCACTTCTGCCTAGGAGCCAGCTGACCATGGACTGAACTCTCCGAAACCACAAGCCAAGTGATCCTCTCCTCCCTCACACAGGGCGTTGGATATTCCGTCCCAGCAGTAGGAAAGTCATTAACACAAAACAGAATATATTTTAAATAACATGCTCCACTTCATTGTCTACAGCACATTCCATTTATTTTTTGGAATGCATACACTTCTGTGAAAAATTATTTGTATGTTAATTCTCAAAATTCAAACCCTATTACATTTTCCCACTGAAATATCAGCATTTTGCAATTTCATTATTAGTACTACAGAAGTATGTTATATTTTGGAATACTGCAAGATATAAAAATATTAAGCAAAGTATAGGACATTCTTAGCCATATATTGAAACATGCTATGAAACACATTTGGAATTTTGGCAATCTTTTAAGTTATAAATTAAAATTTCAAAAATATGTAAGCCCTTAGTGATCATAAATATATGGTGTGTTTTTGTAAATATCTGAGGCTCAATATTTACTAAAATTAAAGAAAATAACTAGACAATATAAATTACTATCTAATGGACTATAAAATAATTATAGTTTTATATTTGAAAATATCAAAAAATTATATCAAAAATCAAAATAAAATGAATATATAGGAAAGAGCAAAAAAAGATCTTTTGCAGACACATTATAGTCATCTGAGAAGCTTTAGTAAAACACAGCAGGGTCAAAGACAGAGTCCCAGAAATTCTGATTTATTCAGATTGAGTGGGGCTGGGAATCATCCTTCTTTAAAAATCTCCTGGATGATTTCAGCAAATTGCCAGCTTTGGAAAACACCAACTTACATTGGCATGTATTGTGCCAGACCTAAAAATATTTTGTTGGCAAACAGCATCATCGACAGCAAAGGAGCTTCCATACTGCGTGTTTCTGGGCAGTGGGGGGCTCGCTAGGGGCTCAGACAACAGGAGGTCCCCCATGCGCCCAAGCTGCCCCTCTGATCCTGTACTGGGTATGGATGTGTGTCCTCAAGCTCCGCAGCCAATTACAAAACGACCACAAGAAACTTCCCCACCAGGGCCATAGGCCTTCATGAGTCCTATGGAGTTTTAAATGGACCCTAAATAATAATAATTAACTGTGATAGTTGAGTTCTTAAAGAGAAAGTAATTGAGGGAGAACATCAGAGTTCAGCATGCATGCTAATTGATAATGTGTAAAATCAGCAGCTTTTAAACTACCACATTCTGAAATAAGAAAGTCATATATCATTCTGATAGCCAGTTAAAAACTGCACAAATGTGACTTTAAAAAATGAGTTATCGAAATACACAAAGCCAGGGAATAAGAATACTCATGATTCTCAAACTCTAAACACTGTAAGATTATTTGTATAAAATGAGATTTTAGTTTATCTGTTCTTCTTTTCCTTCACAAATGTCTAGAAACAAATTATAGCTATTATTTCTACAAAATTTAGCTATATACAACATAAAAGCCTTTCCTAGATGCAATGCCTATATGTATTTTCTCAATAGTCAATGTAAATTAAAATAATATTTTCAGGAGAGATATGAAAGTTATCTTTTTCTCTATAAATACTAGCACTGACAAATGATAGGTGGGTGGAATCTCCTTATAAGAATGGGACACATATCTGGATATTTTTAAATTAAGCATTTTAAATTGAACTTATCTATTCCATAATTTAAACAAATTTAAACAGAATTTACTTATTTAGAAGTTAATGAAAATGGAAATAAATTCATAAATTATACTTCTGAATATTTGATTGAAATGAATTTGCAGTTTATTTTCCTAATCAAAAGTTTAAGATTTTCAGAAGTGCTAAAATAATTAGTGTATGAGAACTTGAAAATAGTAGCGAGTGATAATTAAACATAAAAAGAAAAATTAAATGTTCCATAAGACTGAAATGAAGCACTAGGGTGGTAAATTAAAAGAAAATAATAAGAAATAGCAAGTTTAACCTTCAGGTTAAAGATGGAACATAGCATTGTGGGGTGTAGATTTCTACGCACTTTATAGTTTCTAGGAGACTTTACACCAAGTTGTGAGAAATGTAAAATCTAAATTCAGCAACTTCTGGTGTCAGTTTCGTGCTGAAAACTTGATAATTAGCCCTCTTAAGTGATAAGCTGGGAATCAGATTACTACTGGTGCTCCTTCTCTGGACACCTATGTCCTCAGTGCCTGTGTCCCTGGGGCTCCTCCAGGCTTTCAGGGGAGAGTCACACACACACACACACACACACACACACACACACACACACACACACATGTGCGCACGCACTCGCCATGCACGATAGACAACTTGCCTCCTCACGTTATAATGAAAGAGACACACAAAAAACTGGTGATAACTTCTATAGTGCTATATCTGATGAGCCTAAAGCAGGTGTTGAGGAATTGTATATCCTTGGCCAGGAAGTCCTTAGGGAGCAGGCAACATTTTAGTGAAAAATAAATCAGATGGGTATTGTGAGCAGAGTGTCTGTGTCCCTTTAAGATTCATATGTCAAATCCCAAATCTCTTACGATGATGATACTTGGAGATGGGGCCTAGGAGGTGAGCGGAACAATTTCTTTTTCCTCAGAATTCTTGCTGAAAGGCTGTGCTGATACCACCGCAGACAAGCAGCCGTGACAGCAACGCAGGCACAGCTGGGGCGGGAAGCTGCTGGCTGCCTGAACAGGCTAGTGTCGGCTGCGGCTGGACGGTGAAGGAGACCAGCCCCGGGTGTGAGCGGCACCAGCCCGTAGACTTGTAGCCTGACCAGAGGAGGAGTCTGCTGCTGATGTCTTCAGAGGGGCTCCAGTCCTCGCTGCCTTCTCCTCGGGACACCAGTCTCCTGGCTTCCCCTGGGTCTCTGCTCTGAGCACCAGGTCTTCAGCCGAGGCCCCATCGCATGACACTTCTGCGTTCTCCCCCAGCCGACTACGCAGGGAGCTGCTGTAAGCTGATGCTATTAGAGTAAGCTCGTCACGGTGCTGAGCGCAGGCCGACACTCACCCTCCCTGAAACTCCGGACGCAAAATACAGTCGGGCCACGACACTTGGTGTCTCAGTGCTGGCTCATAGCTGAGGGGCCCAGAGGAGCCGGGGAAACTGTTTAGAGATTATCTGGAGAGAAATCTTTAAAAAACATTTTTCTTCTCAAAGACAAGTGAAGGAAATAGAAAGAAAACAAATTTGGAAATGAAGTCGCAGAGAGAAGCGCTGCCTGTGCTCAGTGCTCACAAGGCCCAGAGCTGTGGGAGGATGCCCAGGAGAGACAGCTGGAGTGCCCCCCGAGCCCGGGCAGGCCAGCGGGCTGGGTACAAAAAGCCCGCAGAACACCCGTGGACTAGCGGATGAGCAGACCACAGCCGGGCCAGACGGTTCCACTGAGCAGTCCGAGAAAATGGTGGTGCTGTGGGCTGTCCTGAGGAGGAGATGGAAGTACCTGCCCCCTTCACCTGAGTGATGCACACTTTCCACACTGTCGGCACGGATGTGTTCTTCCCCAGAGCCAGGCTGCCTCGTGGTGGTGCAAATCATTTCACAGAAGAACATTGTGTGGAAAGCCTTCCTCCATGACATGCACACGCACATTCACACACACACACACACCAGGGTACGTGGAAATAGTTGTCAAAAGTGCCCAAATTTCCTTTTGAATTAACTATGAATACAAAGAAAGGGGGAAATTTCCCATCCAAAACTGCAGCATTATTTGCACAGAATCAACTTTTTCCAACACTGGAAGAGGCTGGAATCTTCACAGGGTAAATATGGGACCCGCAGCCCACACATTTTGCCAGGTGAAGCAGGGCATGGAAGGAATCCACGTACCACACAGGGAAGCGGGAAAGAGTTTCTTGATGTGGCTGAAGTTAGCAATCAAAATAAGCTCACGGGTGATTTGTGTGATTGGGGAGCACAGCTGCCCTCCTGCCAGCAGCCCCGAGAGATGAGCAGCTGTTTCCAGGGATGAGCTGCAACAATAGGGATTCTGTGCTGCAGAGACAGGGGGATTAGCTGATGAGGCTCCGGCAGCATGGGGACCACCCACAGCCCGGCTCAGGCCGGGGCTCCAGTGTCCCGTGTGTGTGCCATGAAAGTCGTCCAGCAGGGACTGATCTCCCTTCAAACACGCGGTTTCAAATGGAGCAGTGCTGCTCGGTGTTGGTTCTAGAAAGGCGGCTTCCAAAGCCTTCTCTGTGTTGTTTAAGCTGCTGCCTGTTTTATCACTTCAGTCCTCTTGGAACTTCTCTCTCTCCCTGAGGGGAGTTTAGAATAAGCCTCAGTCCGTGGAGCTTCTCCGTTACATTGTCAGCCTCTCTAGGACTACTCACTTTTCCTTCATGGTTCCTACTTAAGCAAATAAAATTTGCTTCTATTTCAATTAATAATCTGACTTTCTAAGAAAAAAAAACCTGTTTTCCCAAATAACTTAAATTCTAGACATAAAGGTAGAAAAATAGTAATGCCCGAAAGAGAGCAGGCCTGGGCCCTGGCTTGCTCTGTACTTTCTTAAAGTATTTCCGAGGTGTCTCCTGTCCACAAGAAAATATTCCAACTCCTTCAGACAAAAAGCTCCATCCTGCACCCCATCCGGCCCCCTACCCATCCCCGTCCAGCCCCCTACTCTAATAGCCAGCATTTCCGATCCCCAGAAGTGTCGAGTTCTTGCTCCGATACTTACTCCAGGCAGCATCTCCGGCCAGTGATGACAGCTTCTCCGACCCTCCCACGTGCCCAGCAGACATCTCACCTTGGAAGATCCCTTTAAGACTTTGCTGCATGAGGTGAACTTCTTGAAGAATGTCACCAGGCATCCCTGCCATGTGTTATGCTTTTACTTTCTTCTAGATATTCGGTTGTGTTCGTTTGTATAACAAATGCTGGGCTGTCATTGCATTTCTGTTCTGTGGACCTGGATTTCTTTGAAGTCATGGATTTGCCACACTCAGTCTCTGGTGTTTGAACACACTATATTTGTTGATTGTTTGGTATTGACTGCACATTGAGCAAATGTTTTTGCTTTCGTGAGAACGAGTGCTGTGTCAATAGTGTTCACGCTTTGATTCCGGCCACAAGGTCCTGCTTGTCATCCTATAACCTTCCAGCCTCTGCCCTAGTGAGTGCCTGTGATGCGAAGCTGAGGCTGCCTGTCCCCTCCCAGCTGAGCTCTCCGCTAAGTAGGGACAGTCGGGCTGCCATGTGCTCTTCTAAAGCTCTTCTTGTTCATCGACAAAACTTCCAATAGCAGTGTCAGAAGAAGGAAGGAAGTGGGGAGGGAGGCAGGGAGGAAAGCAGGGAAGGAGGGCAGAAAAGCGAAACAGAGACAGATTACTCACCTACAGAGAGACACAGTGTGGTGGGTTTGTTGCTGCTGTATTGTGTTACTGTGAGAGTACTATGAAATGTTTAAGGAGTACAAATTTCGTTCTCACTGGATCCTTCTGTTTCATAGCACTATTGCTTTTATGCTAATTTTACATTTTCACTGTAACAGTGAAAACAGTACAGAGACACTCGCAGAAATATGCCACCCAGACACCCACCTCTACCTTCTGCAGAACCAGCGCGCTCAGCTGCGTGCCTGTCCACTGGTGACTGTCCTCCAGCACACGTGTGTGTGAGGAGGTGTCTTGATTCTCTGTGATACTCAGATATTAACATTCTACTCCTCTTCCAGGCCTCCCTTTTCCCTTTATTTTCTAGTTTTACAAAGGGCTGGGGCGTGTCAGGACTAGGATTCCTTGAGGGCAGCAAAGGACATATTTCCCCCCCTCCTTGTAACCCTTCAGCCCAGTGGAAAGTCAATAGGATTACATCGCTGGGCTTCCAAGGATGCCATCTGAGTACTTACACAATGCAACCACGGAAGGTGTGTGGGTGTAACCGGCCTCCCCGCTGCCCTCCTTTCTCCCCTTCCTTCCACGCCCACGGCCTCCAGGCCCCTGCAGCAGCCCCCCCACCCCCAGTCTCCTTCCTAAGCACAGTTCTGTTGTGGAAATACTTAGGGAAGCAGAGCTCCACTTTTGTAGTGCAGACATCTTATCATCCACATTTGCCCCACACATGGACTTTCGCACAGTTTATACATTGAACAGTAGTCATTTGTTGGAAAAAGCGAATGGACTTTTCACTGTACCCATCCAGCGTCAGGTTTCTGTAGTCGCTGAGGGCCATGGGTTTCAGACACATCTAGTTTCTCCCCTTTTGATGATGGCCAGTGCTCAAAACATTCCTTAAGAACTCAGTGACATCAACCAAAACTATATGTATAATACAAATTTAAATTTGATTGGAGAATTTTGCAAGGAACAAACTTATGAATATTAAATATATACTCACTCTACTGTCTTCACAATCAAGAATGGGGAAGAAGGACGACACCAAGTGGTTCTGTTTTCCATGACGGCAGTGCTGGGCAGCAGGGCAGGACGGGTCACCTCCCTTGTCCACTCTGTGTTTCCCTTCTAAACCCAGTCGCAGCTGGCTGCTTCCTTTCTTTGCATCTATTAGATCTTTTCCCACTATGGCACCTTGTTCTGCTTTTCCATCTGGTCTACTTCTTTCATTCTTGTCTAAGTATCTGTCAGGTTAATATGAGAAAAATAGAAGTGCTATCCTGACAAAACATCGATAGTTTTCTATATTTAAAAATGTTCAACTTTGGGGCTGGGGATTTAGCTCAGTGGTTCTGGCACCTGCCTTATAAGCCCTGGGTTCCTAGTTCTATCCCTTTAAATACATATCACAATGTTGGGCATACTGACTCATGCCCAGCAGCAACCAGTACCACATACCACAGTGCCGGGCATGGCGGCTCACACCTGTCATCCCAGCACTCAGGAGGCAGAAGGAGGAGGATTGTTGAGTTCCAGGCTCAACTGGGCTACATAGTGAGCTCAAGGCCAGCCTGAACTACAAAAAAAACCCTGTCCCCACCCCCCAAATTTTTTTTCCTGTATAACTCCAAACATCAGTAGAAAAATGAAGATCAGTATAAAAATAGCCAGTCTTTGTTACAATTACTATTAGCCATTTTAATGCCATTTAAGTATTCCAGAAAATGACTTATTCCGTCATCTACTTTGCTGATTTAGGCCCTAATGAACACTCTAAGTTCCCTGTGGCACGACCTAATCTGCACCATCACTTTATATGGAAAGGCGCAGTGGTTCTCGTGACCTCTGTCCAGCACTGCCTGCCTCTTCCAGAATGCTCACCTGGGCTCTGAGTTCAAGTTTTAAGAGGAGAGTGGGTCCACTCATCAATTCTTAGTGAGGAGGAGACAGTGCTGAACAGAACTGTTTAGAAAATAAAGATTAATGAAAACTAAGTGCACAATTTCAGTAACTTGATTTCAAGTATAAACTCTTGGATTTTTTTTTTCTTTCTAAAATTTTAAATGTGTGACTGTGTGTGCGCATGTGTGTGCGTCCGTGTGCGTGTGACCTGTGCAAGGGCAGTTCGAGATTGTCCCTAAACTCTCCCGAGTATTCTCAGGTGAGAATACTTCGTGCTCTTACTTCCCAAGCCAAACACTCAAGATTTTGGCAGCCTGATCTACATAGAATCTACATTTAACAGCACAAGCTGCTTCTACAATGGACTCTAGCTTTCACTGAGGGGCCAACAGCCGGCTTTCCAGCTTCCTGGAAGGGGCGAGTGTGCGGATCAAGGCTTCCCCGCCAGCGCCGCAGGGAAAACACCACACAACGAGGAGATGAGGGAAGACGATGAAATGTGTGACATCTGAAGCCTTGGATCTTTCAGGAAAATAAAGCTCCCTGGGCAAACACTAACTTCTAGGAGGAGCCGATGCCAGCTGGGTGGTGGGCCTGGCTCCCCGGAAGCCCCGCTGCTGGGGCTCAGTGCTTCCAGCCCCAGACGTGTGTGCTGCGTCCCTGGAAGCGCGCAGCGCCACAACCCAGGCCCAGGGACTGACCCTGCACGTCGGGCCCAGATGTAGCTAAGCTCCTAGCACGTGCATCTTGATGTTTTTCAGAAGTCCAAATAATGAACAGAAATCATGACTGCTAATCTTTTTTTTTAATTATCTTTATTGGTACATTGAATATACACATCATGATTGCACTCCATAATGGGGATTTGTACCAGTATAAGACACAACTTAATTCTCATTTTTTCCCATAGCCCCACCCACCCTACCACCCCCCCATATATATAAAATTTGTTTCCTTACTTTTTTGTTACAATCTCAACATTGTCCCCTTTCACCTT
>PVIR01021468.1:0-29444 GCA_004026965.1 Petromus typicus
GCAAGGGCCCGGGTTCGATTCCCCGGTAACCACATAACAATACTGGGTGTGGAGACCCACACCCAGCAGCAACCAGTACCACATACCACAGTGCCGGGAGTGGTGGCTCACGCCTGTAATCCCAGCACTCGGGAGGCAGAGGCAGGAGGATTGTGATGTGAGTTTGAGGCTGAGCTCAGGGCCAGCCTGAACCACAAAGTGAGACCCTGTCTCAAAAAAAAAAAAAAAAAAAAAAAAAAAAAAAAAAAAAAAAAAAAAAAAAAAAAAAAAAAAAAAAAAAAAAAAAAGAAATACATACAACAAATAAATAATATGAAAAAAATGTTCAACATCGTTGGTCATTCAAGAGATGCAAATTAAAACAACAGTAAGATTCAATCTCACTCCAGAAAGAATGATCGTTACCAAGCAATCAATCAATAACAAGTGCTGACTATGGGCCCGGGATGTAGCTCAGTGGCCCCACACCTGTCTGGCAAGCGCAAGATCTTGAGTTCAATCGCTGGTACTGCAAAAAAAATTTAAAAATTAAAAATAAATAAAAATAAAACATAAACAACAACAATGACAATGTTGTCGGGGATGTAGGAGAAGAGGAACCCTTTCTGACTGTTGGTAGGACTGTAAATTGGCGTAAGCACTGTGGAAATCAATAAGAAGATTCTCCAAAAAAACAACCCTAAAACTATAGATTCCATTTGACTTAACTAGTGCCCCCTAGGTATCTTCCTGAAATAATGTAAAGCATCATATCATAGTATATGTATAATTATGTTGATAGCAGAACATTTTTAATAGCTAAATTTCAGAAATAGCCCAGTTGCCTATCAGTAGATGAATGGATCACAATCTGGGTTTTTTTATACAATAGAGTATCTTTCTGCCATAAAAATGATAAACTTGAGACATTCCTAGCTGAATGGGTGCATCTCGACCCCATACTTTTAAGTGAAATAAATTTGACATGCTTGTTTAAATATTGCATTGTTTCTCTGTTATGAGAAACCAAAAAAGTAAATAAGAAACAAAATACATATTAAATACTGGGAAATAAAAAAATGTTCAAATGGAGAAGAGAACCAGAGAAATGTGTAAAGGAAGGAAGGCAAATTTAAAAAAAAAAAAAAAAAAGATAAACAGAAGAGAAAAAATGGAAACTGCTTTTGTAAAGAAGGAGAGGAAATACAGTTGAAGGGGGAAGGGAATGGAAAAAAGACAAGAATAAGATATATTATGTACAGATACAAATTCCCCACGACGAATGCAATCATTGTGTATATATAAAGAGTACCAATAAAGTTAATTTTTAAATAAAGTTGAAATCCATGTTATGCATTGAGAGCAAAGTATGGTGGGGGTGAGGATGAGAAATTAAATTAAAGACAATGAGTCCAAAAAATATTTTTTTTAAAATTGTGCAAATGGGGCTGGGAATTTAGCTCAGTGGTTCTGGTGCCTGTCTTGCAAGTGCAGGGACCCAGGTTCGATCCCCGGTAACCACATACAATACTGGGCATGGAGACTCACGCCCAGCAGCAATCAGTACCACATACCACAGTGCCGGGCGTGGTGGCTCACGCCTGTAATCCCAGCACTCGGGAGGCAGAGGCAGGAGGATTGCTGTGGTGTGAGTTTGAGGCTGAGCTCAGGGCCAGCCTGAACCACAAAGCAAGACCCTGTCTCAAAAAACAAAAAAACAAAACAAAACAAAACAAATTGTGTAAATGGAGAAAGAAGAAATTTTATTAATTTTGGGAAGCAGAATGAGTACCTAAGTTCTGTTTCCAAAATCCCAGCTCTTTCACTTCCCAGTAGTAGCTTTTGGGCTTTGGAAAAGTTACTTAAATTCTACAATACAGTTTTTCATCTAAAATTATCATCAATAATACTGGGCCTAAACTTATTCTGAATGAGGAATAGATGTAATTAAAGATAATATGATTAGACCCTCTTAGGTCATCACTGCACAATTTCTACTCAGCTGCCAGAAATTGTATGTATTTTCACTTCATCCTTCTTCCTCACCCTCCTCTTGCAGTCCCTAAATTCTACCTTCCTACTTCCTTAACATTTCTTGCCTCTGTCTTAACTATCACTTCCGTGTCCTCAGTCCCAGCCACTCTCATCTCCTGCCCAGATCACTGTCATGGCTTCCCAATAGCACCACCCTTTATGTTGCTCTCCACGCTAGCATCTGCTAGAGTCTTTCCAGACCTGTCTAAATCTTAACAAATTTCCAAAGTCGCCATTTCTTCCTTGCCTAGGTTGCAAGGAAGGAATTTGCTGCCTCCTAAGATGAAGTTGTTTCACATTTTTCTATTGCTGCTGTAACAAATGATCATGAATTTAGTGGCTTAATATAGCTCCCATTTATTAGCTCCTGTGGCTGGAAGTCTACCCATTTTTCCTGGACTCTCTGCTCATAATGACCCAAGGTGCCCTCCAAACCGACATCGCTTCTAGAGACTTGGGAGAGGACTAGCCCCTGTTTTCATGCTGGCTGTGAGCCAGGGACTGCCTGCAGACAGGGCCCACCCGCCCTGGGCCCCGCCCCTCCTACCTGCAGCTAGCAACAGCCATGTGTGGTCTTCCACCTGGCCCGTCTGTCTTCAACTTTGCTGAATCCCTGTTGTTCTTCAAACATCACTGACTTCACCTGCTGTGCCCAGACAAGGAAAACTCCTGGCTGGTTTATTTTTTTGTTCTTTTGGGTTTTGTGTTTTTTGTTTTGTGGTGGTTTTTTTTGTTTTGTTTTGTTTTGTTTGCTTTTTTGTGACAGGGTCTCGCTTTTGTAGTTCAGGCTGGCCCTAAGCTCGCTATGTAGCCTAGGCGAGCCTCAAACTCACAGCAATCCTCCTGCCTCTGCCCCACAGGTGCTGGGATTACAGGTGTAAGCCATTATGCCCAGCATTGTTGTATGTGGTTACCAGGGATCAAACTCAGGACCTTGCACTTGCCAGGCAGACCCCGGAACCTCTGAGTTAAGTCCCTGGCCTAAAAACTTTTGGCTTCTAAAGAACACACGTAAATTGGTTAGGACTAGTTGAATAATTTCTTTATTTTGAGATCACCTGATTGGTAACACAAACATCAGCAAAATCCTCTTGACACATAATGTAGTCGTAGGGGTAGTATTCATTAATTCATGAGTCCACTCACGCTCAGAAGGTTATACAATAGTAAGGGTTAGTAGGACTGGTCATCCTACACATCCACCCAAGCCAAGAGAGCCCAAGAGAGGAAGCCAGGGAAAATATCCCTGAAAATTGCCACTTGCGCTGAGATTAGATGAATAAAAGAAACTTCCAGAGATATGTATAAAAGCCGTGTAATGGAAGACACATAGTAAAAGGGGGTGCAGGATGGGGGACTGGAGGAAGGTCAGCGTGTTACAGTGGAAAGAACAAGTCACAGTGGCTAGAAATAAACTGGGTAGAAAAGCCAACAGGAGCCAGGCTGGGAGGGCTTTATAGACCTGTTAAAAGGCTTTCTCTGTCCCAAAAGCAAAGGTCAGGAGCATGGCAAAATCCTATTTGCATTCTGAACATACACTGTCACTCCGGGGGGAGGATGAAGGTGAGGCAGCACCAGTAACATGTGGTGACCACTTAGGAGCCTAGGAGAGAGGCTGAAGAGCCTGGACAGTAATGTACACCAGCAAGAGGAGTCAGGGATTTATACTGGAGAGCTAAAATAACAGGACCTCCTAACTGGCTATGGGAGCAATGCAGTTAGGTGTCTCAGGAAGCAGACTCTACAACAGAGATGACTGTGAAGAATATTTACTGTTGGAGTCAACACTGTGCAAGGGAGAGGAGTAAAATGAGACGGGGCGGAGGGAGAAGGTGAGCAGGAACTTGGTCCAGCAAAGGTCTCAGTCACCTCACGAGGAGCTCCAGGCTCTGGTGTTGCAGACAGAGTTCAGAGTTGTCCTTCTCCGTGTGGATCGGACTGTGGATGTCCCGAAAATGGCACCTGACCTTGTACAAATCGGAATTCTTCTGCCCAGACAATTCCTGCAGAGGCTGACAGTTGGAGATACCGCCTTCCAGCCCCGATCTCGGAAGCTGAATGATAAATACTTTCTTTAGGAAGAGAGATCTCGGCTCTGTCCCCAGCCTCCATTACAGGGGTGGCACAAGGGGGGAAGGCAGTGAGGGCGGTTCTTTCTATCTGTGCGTTCTGGTGGACCTAATCCCTACCTCACCTGGGAAAATCTCGTGTCTGTGGGTGGCACGTAGGGACAGACTTAGTGTCCTGGGTAAGTGAACGTCTATCTGCTGTTTCCGTTCCTTTCCCCTCCGCCTTCCCTTTGTCCCCTCGCCTTCATGCATTGCCGTCATCCAACCTGGGAAAAGTTCAGCAGATTATCTGGCGCTGCACCTGCACTGGAGCTGAACAAACAGTACATCTGCTCCTCTGGTTTAAGGCTGTCAGATGAGCAAGACAGGCTTGGGCTGGGGTGGTGGAGATGATGACCCCACACACCCTAGGCTCAGACTTGGCCTCCCCATGCCTTAACCACAATCTCCAGCTGGACCAGGCCTCCTCCACAGTGACTGGATAAGGACCCTGAACTCCTCGTCCTCACTCTGACCTGCTCTTGTACTGCTTCCCCACCTCCTCCAGCTTCTTCTCGGGGCAGAGGAAGAATTTCAGACCACGCAGGACGTTCTTTGGAATAGAGGAGCACGGAAACACAGCGAGTCCCAGCGCGCCAAGCCAAGCCCACTCCATCTTGCACACGCAGCGTTCAGCTCTGTCCCGGCCGCCCCAGGGGCCCAACCCCACTCCGGCCCCCTCTCGTGGGAACCTAACACCCTATCCAGGCGGCCCCACCTGTGCTGCCTGCAAACAGGAGAGTCAGCGTGTGGAGGGGAGGTAGGCGCTGCCAGGAGACCGACGGCGGGGACAGTCGCACCGCCTCCTCTTTTGCCCGGGACCGGGAGAGGCGGGAACGCTTGTCCACGCCAGCTCATCTTGTCAGTTCGCATCTCAGTTCCCGACCTCGCTCAGCTTCCAAGTCTGACTCCTGTTGGGTCAGATTTCGCGTGCCAGGGGTCCCCGTGGACAACGGCCCCTCCCTGCTCTCCGCGGTGCTCAGGGCCCCGGGGACCCTGGGGCAGTGCTGGGCTCTGTCCTGAGGAGTAGGGTGTGCGGGACAGATGCAGGGTCACCGCCCCGCGGCGAGGAGCGGCAGGGAGCTACGACAGCGGCGGAGTTGCGGTCACCGCGGCCACTGCGGCAAGGAGGTCACCGCGGCGCCCGCGGGCTTAGGCACCTGCGCGAGAGGGGACCCGGGAACCGAGGCCCGGACCCCGGCGGCGCCGGCTCTGCCCCGCCCCGCCCTCCTTCCCGCCCTCCTTCCCGCCCTCCTTCCCTCCCTCCCTCCGCAACCGGCTCGCTCCCAGCCAATGCGCGCGCAGACACACGCACACACTCACACACGCACACACTCTCACACGCACTCACACGCACACACTCACACCCACACACTCCCCAGAACTGAGAGGAGAAAGGACTTCCCTAAGAGCGGAGCGGGGGAGCGGGGAAGAGGGCGCCTGGAGCCTGTGCCTCCGCCGCGGGGACCCGCAGGGCAGACGCCTCCCGCCCGCCCGGAGGGACTCGCGCTGCGGGGCCGGCGGGCCGGGCAGGTGGCGGCGCCCGGGAGACGCGGCGCGGCGCGGGCCATGGAGCTGCTCGAGCTGAACCGCAGCGCGCAGGGACCCGGGCCCGCGCCGGCGCCTTCGCCCTGCCGCCCGGCCGGCCCGCTCCTCCTCAACGCCAGCGGCGCCGCCAACCTGAGCTGCGAGCCGCCTCGCCTCCGCGGCGCCGGGACAAGAGGTGGGTGTCCCCGGGCCGCGCAGCCCCTGCAGCCCGGACCTCGGCCCGCCGCCCGCCGCGCCCGGCTCGCCAGCGCCAACTCTCACTGCACCTGCCCGGAGCCCCTCTCGTCCGCCCCGGGCACACTCGGAGCCTCCGGGACCCGAGATGCAGACCGCACGGCCCGGGGCTGCGAGCCGAGCACCCCGGCAGCTCCTCCAGACCTCCTTCCCTGCGAGCGTCTGTCCCGGTGTCACAACCGCCGGGGGAAGGCGGGCAGGGAGGAAGGGGCGCGGAGAGGGGCTGCGCGGGCAGGGCGCGCTCGGAGTCCGAGTGGGAACCCGGCGCTGGCGCCCTCCTCTCTCACCCAGCGCCAGCCTCCCGCTAGAAAGACGCGAGTCTGCACGAAGCCGCCCGTCTCCGTTGCCCTCCCCTCGAGCCCCCGCGTCTCCCTCAGAATCCTCGGGGTCTCTCCCACCCGCTCTGCAGCTGCCTTTCCTCGTCCTCCTGCGCGGCCCCTTCCTCACCGCATCCCTGTATCGCTGGCTTCGCTGCCCTCTGGCTCCGCTTCACATTGCTCCTAAAGTGACTCACTGTTCCCTCCAGCTAACGTCTGGGCTGTCTTGAGGACTGTCTCAGGATTCATTTTCTCCCTTCCTGCTCCCCCACCCCTTTCGGTCGGTGTTTGCTGAGCCCCTGATCTGATCCGGTAGTCCCTGGGCCAAGCGCTGTCAACACGGGGCGAGCGCGACCCAGTCTGCGCGCTCATTCCTCCGCAGTCAAGTGCGGAGGGGAGAAAAGACCACGGAAAAATCACTAGTGCCAGGAAGCCCCACAAGAGGGCCGGAACAGTGGACACCCTAAGGAGACAGGTCTGAAAACTGCACAGAGAATGGCACCCGGGAGCTTCATGTAGAAGTCAGAATCTAGCAAGCAGAATGGGAGTGGAGTGCTAGGAGAGGAAGTAGTGTTAGGCAGAAAGAAATTCCTCTAAATTCGAGACAGGACAGTTCTCAGTCCAGTTGTTATAGTCTATCACCTCGATTCTTCCATTCAGCAAATATTGACTGCACTAGAGATTGTGCTAGGCAGCAGGAATATGAGGCGACCAGAACGCATACAGCTCCCACTTAGTGGAGTTCAAAATTTAGTAGGAAAAACAGACAAGTACGCAAAGTGGGAGCGTCTTGGAAAGGAAAGGCGGTGGAGGCCAGAGAGGAACATCTCGAGCTTGTCTGAGACTGAAGTGGGCTTCCTGAGGAGGCCGGCTGCAAACTGCAATGGAAGAGGGGGGGAGCCAGCCTGGGAAGGGGCAAAAGAGGCACAAAGTATCCCAAGCCCAGCAATGGAATTGTGAAAAGCCCAAAGATTAAATCCACAGCCCTTTTACTCAGGGTGTCATAGTTACTAAGTGGTGGGAACAGATACCAATACTGATAAATAATGAACAAGCTAGAGTCCAGCCTAGGGCGTGTGCAGAGAGCCTGACAGACCCGATGTGCAGTGTCGATTTTATCCCAGTGACAGGTACTGAAAGACTCAATAGTACTGCAAGGATCCATTGTGTAATGTAGAGAATAGATCGGAGGATGAGCTGGCGCACAGGGGACACGTTAGAATGCCATTCCATCGCACAGATCTGGGTGAAAGATGATGCCACAATGAGAATGGAGAGAGGTGGAAGGATTTGAGTCTCTTCTGAAAATGGAATCAACAGAACTTGGTGATTGCTTCGCAGTGGCGAGGGTGGAAGAGGTCAAGGGATGGTGTCAGGTTTCTGGCTAGGGTGGCTGATGGATACTGAGGCTATAAAATGTAAAAGGTATTAAAGGAGCAGAGACACTAGTGGGAAGAGGTAGCATCGTGCTACCGTGGTTTAGAGCTGAGTTGAAATGCTGGTTACCAAGTACGCTGTTGAATTCAGAGACTTCGAATTTATGTCAGAAGTTTAAGCTGGAAAAGCAGACTTGAAAATCATTGCCTAAAGCAGGTAGTAGGAGCCATGAAAATGGATACAGTCATACAAAGACTGTGTAAAGTGGGAAGAAATACGGTCCTGCACAACCCCACAGAGGACTAGTATTTCAAAACCACACAGAGAAAAAGAAAGTCCACAAAGCAGATTTAGACAAAACTATCAGAGGCAGGAGCCAGGGCCTTGTGTGTCCTTAGAATTCAATCATGAAGAGGTCTCCAAAAGGGCTTATTGACATTGAGGTCTAAGTATGCTGTGTGGATCACTGGGGAGAGGAGAGAGAGACAGAAACAGAGACAGAGAGAGGCGCTCTGAGTGAGGAGGGGGCTGAGCACATGTGCCCTTGAGGGGCGCAATCGTGGTAGCAGCAGTAGACATGTGAGCATTTAAAAATTTGGAGGGGGGTGTGGTCTCACTATTCTACCCAAGCTGGTGTCCAATTTTGGGGATGGAGTGATCCTCACATTTCAGCCTCACAAGTGGCAGGAACTAGTGTTGAGATACCTTGCCAGCTATGTGTACCTTTTTTAATAGAAAAGGGCCAAGAGAGATAGAGATTGACATCTAAGAAGAAAGAGCATAGTTGATAGAACAGGGACCCCCGAAAAGTAGTCCATGACAGGGTATAGATAACAGGTTGCAGAACAGGCCTCACTTCCCTAGATGCCGCTGCTAATCTGGATCAGATGCTACCTGGTCAGTCAGACATTACCCTGAGCTCTACTCACTCTGACGCCACCCACACAGATGGACATGTTACTTGGTCTTACTCCAGTGTTTCCAAGACCATTTCAGGGTCCCCAGCTTCATTCCTACATAAACCTGCCAACGTGAGCAGCTTCCATGTTGACTCAGAGGCTACCCACAGACACTCACTCCACCTACACTCGCTTTAATATTACCCCCAGTCATTGAGATCCGTTCATCAAACACTATTCACTTTCACTTTATCCACACACAATCACATATTGTCCATGCATGTATATGTAACCTTTCTCTAGATGTTATCCACAAATTCATAGATATTATTTTCACACCTTCATATATTATTGGCAAAGACCTACGCATTTCCTGCGAAGTCATTTCAATTAGATTAACATCTGAAACTGAGTTTCATTGAACACGTTAACCTGATCCCTCATATTCACAGTCACTTGGGCATGACCCATACGTATTTGAATATCACTGCTCATTCTGCTATTATTATCATCACTTGGATAGTCCCTGATTCATACACAGACCTCTGAATGTAACTTCCTGAACAACCTCCTGAAGATGTTGCCTGCAAAATCAGATGCTATCTACAGACTTGATATTACTCTTTCTTATTCAAATGTTACCACACTTACTCAGATATATCAGATATACTGAAACTCTAATATAACCTACAGTCTGATATTACTTGTAGTCCTATAGAAGTTACCTTTCTACCCCCAGAATCAGAGCTACTTTCAGCCACCTACATAGTGTCTCAAAGACAAAAGTATTCGCCAGTGTTCTCACTGATGTTACCCACCCACCCTCACAGGTTACTTCTGCTTCCTTAGTACTCCCCTGGCCCCTGCCTCCCAGTCAGCTAGATGCTATCCACGCTTACCACAGAGACATGAGTATTACACTAATGTCCATGCTGCTGAGTGACCAGACCCATTGCCACTGGAAGGCAGGACTGGACACCTTCACAGCTTCCGTGTTCCATGGAGCCCTTTCTTAGAAAAGCCTTAGTTTGGTTTTATGTCATATTATCCGGATTTTTGTGTTCATACCCCTCTGCCATCATCTATACAGAATAAATGTTTTGAGACCCCAGAAGAACTGAATAGTGCCAGGCTTCTGGGTCCCCTGCTCTGATTCTGCTGTCCTCTTATCCCCAGAAGCTATTACCTAACAGCAGAGTCAAGGCACTGGGCTTATTCCTCAAGCAGTATGGTGCTGTCCTCTCAGCCTAACTTAGGTTTCAGGTCACCAAAGCCATTGTGATCACTCATATAAATCCCCAATCACACAGGATCAGGGATTTAGCTCAGTGGTTCTGGCTTCTACTTTGCAAGTGCAAGGTCTTGAGTTCGATCACAGATAACCACATACCACAGTGCTGGGCGTGGTGGCTCACGCCTGCAATCCCAGCACTCAAGAGGCAGAGGCAGGAGGATTGCTGTGAGTTAGAAGCTCACCTGGGCTACATAGTGAGCTCAGGGCCAGCCTGAACTACAAAAGCGAGATTCTGTCTCAAAAAAAATAATATTCCACCATGTAAGATGAAATTCTACACCTGTAGAAATTCTACACCCACGTGCCACTGGAAGGCAGGACAAGAGGCCTTCACAGCTTCAGTGTCCCATAGAGCCCTTTCTCAGAAAAACACCTGTGGATATACACATGCACATGACTCTTAATTTTTATTTATTTTGTATTTGTGACTCTTTAATTAATAGATTACTTTTAGGGGACTTTTGAACTCACAGAAAAATCAGGAAGCACAAAATTCAAACATAACACATCATGCACACATGGTGGGGAGAGAGAGAAATCCTAGAGATCAGAGTTTACCCTGTAACTAACATCCTACACCAACTTTTGCATCTCTTACAGTTGATGATCTGGTACTGATACACATTCACTAAGTCTGCAGTTTACATTGAACTTCACTTTTCTGTTGTACAATTCTCTGGCGTTGGATAAATATTTAGTGGCAAACATCTGTCATCATAGTACCATTCAAAATAGTTTCACCACCCTAAAAATACATCCCTTGGACTCTACTTACTCATTCTTCTCTCATTCTCCCGAAATCCCTAATTCTAATCCCTAATATAACTTGGGGAGGGAAGTGCAAAGGTAGGGTTTCTCTATATACTTTCTGATGGCCTTGAGCTCACCATGTAGCCCAATCTGGTCTCAAACTCATGGTACTCCTCCTACCTCAGCCTCCCGAGTGGTGGGATTACAGGTGTGGAACACCACATCTAACAAAGCTTGCTTTTAATTAGAACTTTTGCTTGTCTCTTAACTTCAGCAGTAAAGACTGGAGGGATAGAAGTAGCTGAGAGCAATATAATATCGATAGGTGGCTAGTAAAACTGCAAAGGTGTACGACTGATAATCCTTTTTACTACAAATTTGGCTAGAGTTTTCAGGAATCTCCAAGCAGACAGCAGATTTAATAAAAATAAAGCCAAGCTTTATCTTTCTGGTCTCCCCCAATTATCCAAACTCCAGGATACAGACACAGGGCACATCAGCTGGATGAATGAATGAGAAACGTACATTCCCAAAGAGACCAGAATACAAAAGAGACTGCACACTGAACACGTAATAAAAACGAGAGACGCATGAGCAGAAGAGCAGCTTTGCCTCTGTGAAAAGACAGATTCAGGGCCGAGGATTTAGCTCAGTGATTGCAGCAGCTGTCTTGCAAGTGCAAGGGCCTGAGTTTGATCCCCGGTAACCACATACAACAATACTGGACATGGAGACTCACGCCCAGCAGCAATCAGCACCACATACCACAGTGCCAGGCATGGTGGCTCACGCCTGTCATCCCAGCACTCGGGAGGCAGAGGCAGGAGGATTGCTGTGATGTGAGTTTGAGGCTGAGCTTAGGACCAGCCTGAACTACAAAGCAAGACCCTGTCTCAAAAAACAAAAAAAGACAGATTCATTTAAAACGTATTTGAAAGTGGGCATTGACTTGCCTCTCATGGCTAATGTTATGCCAAATCTAGGAAAGCCTTGTCCTTGTCCTCCAGAGACTCATCTAGTGGGAAAGAAAGAAAAGGAAATAGAGAGTGAGAAATGCCATGACAAAATGCAGGAGACACCCAGAGGGGCAGGTAAGCTGACTCTTGATTGGAAGAAGAAGAAGGCAGTGTGACAAATGACAGAATAACTGGTGAAGCCCTAGTAGGCAAAGCATTTTAGGGCTCCAGAGACTTGTCTCCTATCCTCATTTCTGCCCTTATCAGCTCTGTGGCCCTGAGCAAGGAAAGTTACTGTTCAGTTCATTTGGGGAGTGTCTTATAAATATAGCATTTACTTGATGCCTACAACAACTTCTGAATAAGTCAGTTATTTTTATTGGAAAACCAGTGCGTTTGGGGGCTAAGACAAGAGTCAGCCAGTATATGGGGCTGCAAAAACCAGGGATATATTTTGAGCCCTTCTCACCCTACAACTTGGGAGGCTCCGCCCTTTGGCTTCTTCCCTTCAAGCTCCCATCTCCCTCACGCTGAGATCATGGGTGTGCGCGATGTAGTCCAGTTCAAGTCAGCTTTGTACAGGTCTGTAATGTGAGGTGCACAGGGAGTCCCCCTCCCAACAGGCAGTTACACAAATGAGAGATTGACTCAGCAACACCAGGTGTCCTTCCTGTGAGCCTCCACTCCTCCCCACAGCGGAACAGCAGTCATCTGTTTCCGCATCTGAGTTTCCTTTTCTACCTGGAGCTCTCAGAGAGCAGAGAACGAGTCTGTCGTATTTGCCCCTTTGTCTCCACTGCCTGGCACAGAGGGAATCTTCTATAAATGTTTATTGAGTGAGAAGGAATGTTTGGACAATTAAAACCAAAGGGAGAAAGTAAAAAACGATAGAAATGTAGGGAACACGCACAGGTGAGAGGGAGGGGAGACGAGGCACCCAGAGGCCTCTGGAAGAATTGGCAGTCCAGCTGCATCCGGACACACAAGGGCTAATAAAAATTCACCAGATGTGGAAAGTAAGCATGTGACCAGGGCAGAAGTGTAAGGTTGGCAAAAGAGTATTTCAGGCACAAAACCCAACTCAAGCAGGGAAGGAGGGAGTCACAGTGTGCATGATGCACTCAAGAAACTGCGTCATCCAGTAGCTTGAGTGGGTGCAGTGCAGGGAGGGCGGGAGGAGGCCATGAGGCCTGCAGGATCTTGAGAGATGCTACAGGGTTCCAGACAGTAAAGGGGGGAGAGAGTGGGTTGGGGGATTGTGTGTTACAGAATACACACATGTGTTGTTCACAGTGTGAGGGGTTGACAGGGTCAAATAGTATGGGAAGTTGAATACAATAGAGAAAAGGAAACTTTGGATTTGGCCGTCAAAGACTGCTGCTCTCGGGAACAAATGTTCAAACAGAGCTGAGGCACAGAACCTTGGATCCTAATGGATTATGTGACTGGGAAGACACAAATATTATCCCTTGACTGCAAAGAGAAAGCAGTATTTGGAACACACCATGAGAAGCGACAGTCTTTCTTAAGGAAGAGAGAAGTTAGGCCAATTTAACTACGTCTCAAGGGCAAGTCAGAAAGCCAAGGGGTATTTGGTTGCATGGGGGCCTGCCCCCCTAATGCCACAGCTTTCCTTTCTTCCCAGAGTTGGAGCTGGCCATTAGAGTCACCCTTTATGTGGTGATCTTTCTGATGAGTGTTGGAGGAAACGTGCTCATCATCGTGGTCCTGGGGCTGAGCCGTCGCCTGAGAACTGTGACCAACGCCTTCCTGCTCTCCCTGGCAGTCAGCGACCTCCTGCTGGCAGTGGCTTGCATGCCCTTCACACTTGTGCCCAATATCATGGGCACATTTATCTTTGGCACTGTTATCTGTAAAGCAGTTTCCTACCTCATGGGTAGGTGAGACGCCCCTTCCCCTGGACCCTCTCTCCTTGAAAGTCCTTGATAAATGTACGGTGCTTTCCTAATGGGGATCTGAGAAAATCACACTGGTGAGTGTGTGGTGCCGGTTTCCAAGGTGACCCCTCTTCCTTCCTTGCTTAGGGGTGTCTGTGAGTGTGTCCACGCTAAGCCTGGTGGCCATCGCCTTGGAGAGGTACAGCGCCATCTGCCGACCATTGCAGGCGCGGGTGTGGCAGACTCGCTCCCACGCGGCCCGCGTGATCTTAGCCACGTGGCTGCTGTCCGGGCTGCTCATGGTCCCCTACCCTGTGTACACCGCTGTGCAGCCGGTGGGGCCTCGGGTGCTGCAGTGCGTGCATCGCTGGCCCAGTGCGCGGGTCCGCCAGTCCTGGTAAGTGCCCATCCCCCTTTGTTAGGAACTCTCTGATGGAAGGTGGGAGGCAAGAGAAGGAAAGGGAGTGTAAAATGAATTAAGATGTATTATGAATACATATACATACCCCACGATGAATGTAATCATTATGTACTGCAAATATGCATGAATACATTTTTTTTGAGAAAGAAGTCCCCTTCTCCATTGTCGCCAGATGTTTATGACTGTTTCTGGACAGTCCTCCAGTTGCTTCAAGAACTACCAAACAGCTCCCAGTCTGTACCCACGCCAGGAATTCCAGTTCGGGGTGGGTCTCCAGTTCTCTGGCCCTCTGGGTGGCATTTATAAATCTCACTTGGGCTTCAGCTGGCCGGCCACAGTCCTAGGGACCCGGTCCTTGCTCTGCTTGCGCCTGGACAAAGCCTTGGGGATGTTCTGCCTTCTGTTCCAGGTCGGTCCTGCTGCTGCTGCTCTTGTTCTTCGTCCCCGGAGTGGTCATAGCGGTGGCCTACGGCCTCATCTCCCGCGAGCTCTACTTAGGGCTTCGCTTTGACGGCGAGGCTGACCGTGAGAGCCAAAGCAGAGTCCGAGGCCAGGGCGGTCTGTGTGGAGGGGCTGCACCAGGTAGGCAAACCCAAGACAGGCGGAACCCAGGGAGGGTGGTGCTAAGAAACACGTGGAGGAGGATGGAAAGGCGGGCTAACGGTGAGCCTCGTGGGGCTTGGGTAGGTGTTAGCAGAACCCTCTTTCCCCGCTCTGACACCTACCCTCTGGGCCCAGGTCCTGTCCACGAGAATGGGCATTGCCGATCTGAATCTGGCCTGACAGGAGAGGACAGCGATGGCTGCTATGTGCAGCTTCCACGGTCCCGGCCGGCCCTGGAGCTGTCAGCCCTGATGGCATCCACCGCTGCGCCAGGACCTGGCCCCCGGCCCACCCAGGCCAAACTCTTGGCTAAGAAGCGCGTGGTGCGGATGTTGCTGGTGATTGTGGTGCTGTTCTTTTTGTGCTGGCTACCAGTATACAGCGCCAACACGTGGCGTGCCTTCGACGGCCCAGGTGCACACCGGGCCCTCTCGGGAGCACCCATCTCCTTCATCCACCTGCTGAGCTACGTCTCGGCCTGTGTCAACCCTCTGGTCTACTGCTTCATGCACCGTCGCTTTCGCCAGGCCTGCCTGGACACCTGCAAGCGCTGCTGCCCCAGGCCTCCTCGAGCTCGTCCCCGGCCTCTCCCCGAGGAGGACCCCCCTACTCCCTCCATTGCATCCCTGTCCAGGCTGAGCTACACCACCATCAGCACTCTGGGGCCTGGCTGAGGGGGCTGAGGCTGGACAGGCATCTCTCCAAGCACAGATAGGTCTGATGCACACGAGACACAACACACTGACAGAAAGCAACACCCAACACCACAGACTAACACACAGGAAATGGAAGCAGTCCTGACACAAAAGAAACCAGAACAGAAGGGCCTGAGGCCTCCCTAGAGACGGGCATTGGTGTTGACAGGCCAACGCAGCATCCCCCGCAGCAGACAGTCCCTCACCCTGCAGACTCTGCTCTGTCCCTCATGCCCATGTACACGAATGGCACTGTTTCTCTAGGGGCTACAGACCCTGGCGTGGGGCTGGTGTGGGTTGTTCCAGGCTGTCCTCAGTTTGACCTCACAAAGCACTTGGCCAATCAGCACGAAAAATAACAACTGGCGCAATAACTCCCTGACCAATGGGCTGTTTAGCACTGAAAAGTCCCCTCATCCCTTTCCAGTGACAGACTGTAGCCCTGACCCCTCATCTTCACTAGGTCTCTTCAAGAAACAATAAATGACATGACCTTCTCCTTGACTTCCTTTCAAGACTTTCTTGGGATAAGATGTGGGATTTTGTGAAGTCTCCCCTGTCAGGTTCCTCCCACAGCTACCTACTCCGATTAGTACTTGTCCCAAAAACTCATGTATGCTGACAGCTGAAGCAGGTTATCCTCTCAGACTGTCACCCTGGGAATACTTACCTGTGCTCCTGTGGCGCAGGGCTGGGAGCCAGGTGGGAGGTGGGGATATGGAGGAATGTCGTGGTCACTACACACATTCTCCCCTGCGGTGCGACAGTGAAGGTACATGTTAAGGGATACTTACTAAAGTGTTGATATAGGAGGAAGCACTGCAAATAAGACTCAGATTATTTGATGTGGCTTTGAAACACCAGTGATCAGATGATGGCAGGTATATAGAAGTTAATTAAAGGGTAGGACTTTTTTATTACACACTTGTTCTCCCCTAGTATCAGAACCCAGCCAAGATTCTGCCTAATGGAATCACCTATCCTAGTTAAAAAAGAGAGAGAGAGAGAGAGAACAGAGGCCAGGGGAATGGAGGTGAGAGGGGTGGGCCTGAGCAGGAGTTTGAGAACCCAGCTTCCCACTGGAATATGAGGCTCATTTAGCCCAGAGAGAGACAGAGTCCTACAACATCACCTCTCCCCACACACAGTGACAGAGAAAAATGGGAACAGATGACCTCACCGGAAGTCTATCCTCACAGGAACACAGTGCTGGGAAGAGATACTTCATCTGTAAAGGGGAAACTAAGACCTAGAACAGGAAAGAAAGTTTTCCTAGGCCATATGGCACATTAGAGCAAGATACAAATAACCTTATTGACATAGACACTAAGCTAGAGATGAGGAAAAAGCCAGACCCACAGGAGTGTAGACACAAGTTTTGTGTGCCTGTTTTAAAGGAGCAGAAAACAAAACTAACAAAATCCTTACTGACAAGGGCCTTTGAAGGGGCTGGTGCAGGTGAGAAGCACTGAAATTTAAGCCTCATTAATTTCACAACCAATGAGCTTCCAAAATCCACCCACTAATGACCCCGGAGAAAGCGAAATAGGGTATAGGATAGTGGGGAAGGAGAGTGGGCCTTCTGTTTACCAGGGCTGGGGTTTCTCCTACCCATCATTTCTATGGGGTTTAGGGATGCAAGAGGCAGGAGGAAGGAAGAAAAGGAGGGAGAAGGCGTTCCAAGCTGTCAGCCATCAACAGAGAGGGTTAAAAATAGAATCACAGTTGGTCTGAGAGCTGAAGGGAAATATTAGGCCTTTCCTCTCATACCAGCTCCTTTGTGGGGCAGGGGCAGCAAGAGGTTTGCCCAAGGGCTCCCAGCTCATCCAGCTACCCCTTCTAAAGAAGTAATGGAATGCTAGCCCTTCCAGCCAGGGCCTGGGATCTTGATGACCACCACAAGCCCCAGGATCTGGGTCAGAACAGCCTGGATCATGCCTCTTGGGCTCGCACGGTGAGCCTCTGTACTGTGGCCCAGACCTGGCCTAATCCTCAGCTCACAGGCACAGTCTGAAAACTCCACACCCATTAACCCAATAATCTATGGAATAATGACACTTCCATCACCCCCTCTGTGGCCTCACTAGTTCCTAGATGGGGAATCTTGGACTTTTGTCATCTGTTTTTGGAAACGGACAGTGCTATCAGGCCCAGATTTCATATGACTGTCCTCTGAGCTGCTGCAAAGCTCATGTGTTTGTACAATCTGCTAACTGCATCTTCCATTTTAATTCTTTACATTTCTGGATCATTTCCTCTCTAGAGCAGGAGCAGAATGATATAGTGGGAGGATGACTGAGCCAAATGGTGGAGGGGGCAGTGGTGCAATCCAATCCCTCTTGGTGCTCTGGGAAAGGCATTTTATATACACTAATCCATTTCATTCTCAGAACACTTCTGCAGATCATTTCTCTTCATTGGACAGTGAAGGAAGTAAAGCTTAAGAAAGTTTTATGAGGCCCTGCAGGCAGAAAAGAGCAAACAACAGAGCTCAGGTGTCTGACATCAAAGCTTTTTCTGCTTCCTTTACACTGTGTTGTGTTCATTCCGTTCTTGAAGACCTCTGAGTTCCAATTCTCGTCTCCTTTACCCTTTAAAAGTTTTGTGCAAATTATCGCAGTGAATTTTAGTCTCAGCTCTAAAGTGGGAGTGGTTACACTAACTTCACTCTACCATTAGGAAACTTAAAGAGCATGATGTTCATAGAGTGCTTGCTTATTGTTGACTCAGTCTCAGAGCATCACAAGGATTAGACTGAGATTGCTTCTAGGTCAGGAGGAAGCAGCAGCCCTGGGAAATAAGCTTTGTGAAGTTAAGTAGGGCTGGCATTTGGATCTTAAGTATCCTCCACAGATTCATGTCTTCAAGGCTTAGTTCCCTGATTGATGATATTAGGAGGTGGTAGAAATGCTAAGAAGTGGGGCCTACTAGGGGCCATCAGCCACTGGGGACATTCTCCTGAAGGAGATGTTGGGATCCTGTCTTTCGTCTTTCTTTTCACTTTCTGGTAGTCATGGAGTCAGTACCTGTGCTGTTCTACACTCCCCACTACTGCGAGCCAAAGTATACCTTTCCTCCTTACAAGTCAATTTGTTTGGCTATTTTGTTACCGTAGCAGAAAGCCAATAAAGACAGCCAGCCAGCCAGCCATAACTAAGGAGGTAAACTAGCTTCCCCTTTGTTGGACCCAAACCAACACTCACAACTTAAAGGAAGAGAGGCACAGGTGAGGACATGCTTGGCAGACTCCCAGGTGGGCACATCACAGGGGAAGGGCGGCATAGAATGAAACTGCTTAGTTCATGACAAACTGGGAGCACAGCACAGAAACAGTGCCAAAGAAATGGGAAGGTCCAGACACCAACCCTAAAACTACACTTTCAGTGACCCACCTAGACACACCCAGAGGTGTGTTCTCCTGATCTTCTGCAGATGCAAAATCCAGTCAAATTGATATTCTCCCCTAACCACAACAAAAGGACAAAACACAGCATCCAAAAGAGGTTCAGGCCTGCTAAAAAATGAGGTTAGAAAGTAAACTCAGTCAGACATAATGGCACACATTTGTAATCCGAGATACTTGGGGTGTTGAGGCAGAAGAACTCCAAGTTCTCCACCAACCTGGGCAACTTAGAATGACCCTGTCTTAAATTTTAAAAGGAGAGAGAGAAACAAAGAAAGAGACAGAGGAAAACGGGGAGACAGATGGAGATGGAGATGGAGATGGAGAGAGACAGAGGTGGAGAGAGAGAGACACTGGAGATGTATCTCAGTGTGAAGGCTTTGGACTCAATCCCCAGTACCACAGAAGATGAAGAAAAGGAGGAGGAAAGGGATGAGAAGAGGAAGAGGAAGAAGAGAAGCAGAGGGAGGAAATGTTGGAAGGAAGGAAAGAAGGAAGAAAGGAAGGAGGGAAGGAAAAATGGCCAGAATTTGGACCCCAGGACTCTGTGACCCCAAATCCCATGTTTTTAATGCCAGGCTTGGTGGTTCATGCCTGTAATCTCAGCACTAGAGAGGCAGAGGCAGGAAGATTGCTGAGTTTGAGGCTAGCCGGGGCTACATAGTGAGTTTGGGGCCTGGCTAAACTACCAAGTGAGAACATCTCAAAAAACAAAAAAAAATTCCATGTTCTTTTTCCTTCATATCCTGACCGATTTCCTAGAGGATCATTCCATGATGGAGTGGAATCAACTGATTAGGAGCAATTTGGAAGCACTCAGGACTCTTCCCAGAGTTCAAAGAAAGGACAGGTATTAAATCTATAGCTCTTCAGGCTGGGACCCCTCAGTGAACCCAGTTCTAATATTCTTATTCATGCAGAAAAGTCTGCAGATCATCTTTCCCAAAACAAAAGGACAGGGCGGAATTTAGCTCTGTTTCCAGCACCTGCCTTGCAAGTGCAAGGGCACAAGTTCAATGCCCGGTAACCACATACAACAATTCTGGGCATGGAGAGTCATGCCCAACAGCAATCAGTACCACACACCACAGTGCCAGTGGCTCACTCCTGTAATCCCAGAACTCAGGAGCCTTAGGCTAAAAGCTGTTCCTTGTTACGGACAGCTCCAGCCAGGCTGTTGGATGGCCAAATGGTCTGACCCATCAGGACTAACTGTTGGGAAGCAGGGGACAATTTATGGACTTTTCCTTGAAGTCACCTCAAGAAGAGGGCAGATGAAAGGGGAAAAAAGAAATAGAATGGTTGAAGATGGAAGTAGGTCTCATGTAGAGTCTAAGTTTTGTTGCAGAGACCTTATTCCTAAACATGGGCACCTCTTGGAAAAGGTAACCCATATTGCATACTCCAGCCATGGTCTTCGCCTGCTTCCTGCTCTCTGGGCCTGTCACTACTTGCCAAACCATAGGTACTTAGCCAGATCTTGGTTCATCACTAGCAACCTAAAGAATGAATAGTACCTTTGGGTAAGGCCAGCTTTTGGAAGTGGAATTCTAGCCCAGCCTTGAGAGCTGGAAATAGTTAACCAATTAGATTCATTAAATTACTGGTAGCACTTTGTCTTAATCAGTTGTAAGCGTCAGAAGCCTACGTGGGCATATGAATAGTGAGAGATAAGAAGTACAGGGCTGCTGCGGAATGTACATTTCTATGATAAGGGCTAGTTCTTGTGATAAGACTGCCAGGTTCCCCAGGGTGAAGCAAGCAGACTTTGAGAAATAATGGAAGGGCAGAAATCCAAGACGTTCCCTGTTAAGATATAAAATCCCAACTCCATTTCTAGAAACAAGGTTACCACGCTGGTTGTGAGTATGGGGAGGGAAGTGTAAAGGCCCTGTGCGGACAGAGCAGAGCCTTCCAGGTATAGCTCGGCTTCTTCTTCTCTTGCCTCACACCAGAGATGAGATGGCACCCCAGTCCTTCCGCATTTAGCAGAATTCACTCTCCCCACAGTAACAGGACACCACTTCATAACTTCTGAATGTCAGCTACAAGGCTGCCTTCAGGGTAAACCTTGCAGTTGAGCCCAGGAAAGGCTGGAGCAAGAGCAATGGGGTGGTGGAGACAGGGAAAGTCTGACTTTCAGCACAGGATTTTTAATTACGGCAGCCAGAGGACTGGAGTCTCTCCTCCACGTCAGAAGCAACTGTGCCCATCTTGGAATAGGGATGCAGGTCCAGCTAGGGCCAGAAAACCAATGTGGGGATCTGGGCAAGGAGACAATATGCAGCTACAAGGTAGGGAGCTAACACAAGGGCCTGGTGCTTCAAGGGTCTTGCCAGGAGAAGGTGCCTGTACTTGGTCTACCTCACGGTCACTTATTCACTGCAGAGAACTAGCTCTGACTGGTGACGTTCCCTTTCTGAGCCTCAGTTTCCCTCATAGAGAAGTTTTTCTCACCTGTGTTTATTTTGTGGCTTGTGAGGCGGTTGTGAGGGTTACGTGAGATGGAGTAAACTGTTCTATTGACCGTGCACAAGCTTAACAAGATTATTAGAGGCCCTAACAATGAGATAATTCCAACATCCATTTTCTTACATAATTCAAAGTAAAAATGATGCTAAATCATATAATCATGAATCCATTACATTTATGTAATGGAGCCAAAAAAATTTCTGCCTTTTCTGTATTTCAGCACTTTTTGTTATAAATGTCAAACATCAACTTACCTATTTTAAATTTATTAGTCATACGTGCACATGAAAAATCAACTTGCCAGACATCATAGAATATGCCTATCATCCTAGCATTCTGAAAAGCTGAGAAAGGAGTATTATAAATTTGAGCCCTGACTGGGCAACTTAGCAATTTAGTGAGACCTTGTCTCAAAATAATTAAATGGAGTCAATTTGTTTTACAACATGAAAACAAACAGTAGTCCCAAGCCCTCACCTTATTCTGCCCATTCCTCTCCCTAGAATCACTTCTAAACATTTGTTTTTCTTTTTGCTTTTTTCTTTTTGAGACAGGGTCTTGCTTTTATTGTTCAGGCTGGCCCTGAGCTCAGCCTCAAACTCACATCATAGCAATCCTTCTGCCTCTGCCTCCCAAGAGCTGGGATTACAGGAGTGAGCCACCACCCCTGGCACTGTGATATGTGGTGCTGATTGCTGGTGGGTGTGAGTCTCCACACCTGGCATTGTTGTATGTGGTTACCAGGGATCAAACCTGGAACCTTGCACTTGCAAGACAGGTGCTGGAACCACTGAGTTAAATCCCTGGCCCTTTATCTACTTTTTTTAGTACTCATGTTCATATCTTTGACTATCATACTAATAGTACTTTTTTCTTTTCTGCTTGGCAGCACTATCTGTTGACTACTCACTATAAAAGACAAAAGTTTAACACTCATTTCTACCACAGGGCCCTCCAAGCACACACCCCAGCCCCCTTTCCTCCCACTGTAACTATGTTGTGATTTGGTTATAATGATGACCAAGATTACCTGCACTGACCCTCTCTTCCCTCTTTGTATTTGTGTCTTTGTGTAGTTCCAATCCCACTTTAAGTAGGGTTACCAAAAATCAAAATACTTGGTAAAGACAAGATTCAACTCTACACCTACACAGTGTGGCTCAGTCAGCTCCCTTTAACCCCAGTACTATGGTTTTCCCTTTTTTAACATTTTGACAATTTTGCTTATCTTGGGTTTTTTAAATTAACTCCAAGCTGGAGATTTAGCTCAGTGGTTCTAGTGTCTACCTGGCAAGTGTAAGGTCCCGAGTTTGATCTCTGGTATCACAAATCATAATGCCGGGCATGTGGCTCATGCGTGTAATCCCAACACTCAGGAGGCAGAGGCAGGAAGATTGCTGTGAGTTCGAGGCTTGCCTGGACTATATAGTGAGTTCAGGGCCAGCCTGAACTACAAAGTGTGACCCTGTCTCATCATCTTTCTTCATCTCCATATCTCTGAGGATTTAGTCCCTTAAAAAGAGAATCTCTTTAAACTCAGCTAGCTCAATCCTTGGTACAACACCAGAGGGGGAACAGAGGTAGGAGATGGGAGTTGTCATTGCTGAGACAAAATACCCAACATCAATGAGGTAGAGGAGGAAAGGTTTATTTAACTCACAGTTTCTGGAGGTTTCAGTCCAGAATTGTCCAGCTCCAAGATAGAGTGGTATGGTAGAGGGTAGCAGCAAAGGAGAAACAGTCCATGGCATGGCAGGCAGGAGGCAGCCACGCAGCAGCTGTTTGCCTTTTTACTCCAAGCAGTGGTGATGCCACTCACACCCAGGGTGGGCATTCCCACTATCCACACCCAGAGCTATGCTAAACCAGTCAGTGGACTGATTTAGCTACTACACACCCTCAATCCATATTTACACACCCTAGCTCCAGGCACTCTCCATAGCCCCACCTGGGAGTATACGAAGCTTGGGGGTACATTTTAGGTATAAACACTAACAAAGGTACAGTATACATTTGGATCTAGGATAGATGAAAAAAACCTTATTCTCTAACTTTTTTCACTCTCATTCATATTGCAAATAAATGCTTTAACAAAAAAAAAAAACTTGACTGTACTTTTAGTGGAAAAGAAAGTAAAATAATATATCAAAGTCTAGTATTTCCTGGCAAGTGCTCTAGCCTCTGTTTAGTTTTATGAATCATAGAGTAATGAATAGACTGCTTTGAGGGTTAAATTTAGACATTTATGGGAGTAAATATTAGGGATACTTGGAAGGGTAAAATTTACCACCAGCAAATTCAGTGCACTCCAGTTATAATCCTTGTTAATCATAACTAATTGTAATTTAACAGTTCTAAAGATGATAAGAACCATTTGGGGTGAGGAGGAACCCCCCACAGATGGGTACTGCTGGGTCTTGCTTGCAAAGCAGACTCTCATCAGACTCTCCCAGAAAGTCAACTCAAAGTCTAGGCCCAAAGCACTTCAACATGTGCTGCACAGTGGTCAAGTGATCTCGGGGGTGCAGTTCAGTGTGAGCATGTGACAAACCTGACAAATTTCAGGTTTCTACGGGTACTGATATGGGTCGCCATTGGTGGTGAACACCGGGGAAAGCCAGGTTCCCTCTGGTGGCAGAATGCTGCCCTCACCTTGTTCCACTCCAGGGCAGTCCTGAGAGCTTCCAAGGTCTGACAGAAGCTGAAGAAAGCACATGAGCTAAGGCCAGAGGGCCAGAGTTGGGGTGGCTGACATATAATATTGTATTGCAGGCTGAGAGAGGAAATGGGAGACAGAAAAAGAGAAAGCCCAGAGGCTAGCTGGGTTAGGAGGAGAGGAGGTAGAAGACAATGACAATAGAAGTAAAAGAGGGCTACTAAGAGGAAGGAGGTCAGGATAATAGGGAGCTGTTTAAGTAGAGGGATCAATGTTGGAAGGGTTGGATGGTCAAGGAAGGAGAAAGAGGAAAATGAAATAGGGAAGTGGGCACTATGTTGGGGAGAAGAGAGGAGATCCACAGTGCCCATTGGCTCCAGCAAGAGGTCCCTCACGCTACCCTGAAGATGCCTGGGTAAGCCTTGCTTCTGATATTTTAATAACTCATGAGCGAGACTCTCCCTCAGGAAGACAGACACTGCTGTACCTGTTGGGCTGCTTGTGATCTGCCCACACTTGACCCTTTAAAGTGCTTTCTTTTTCTCCAGTCTCAACCTCAGCACCTGTAACATAATGAGACAGTGACACTATCTCCTTTTCACAAGAGAATTTAAAACTCATGTGAAACAAGTTACCCAGAGTCACAGATTAAGTATAAAACTGAATAGAAACAGTAGATGTATTGATATTGACCAGTCTGGAATAAAAATTAATTATAGAAGGATGACTAAGTGACAAGATATAACACAAAGGAGAGGAACTGCTGAGCGCATTTTTTAAAAAGTTCCCTAACTCAAAAATCATTCCTTTAACATCAGAAAATGGAAAGACAGCCCTTGTTCCTGGGTAGAAAAAACCAATATTGTCAAAATGACCATACTCCCCAAACTGCAATCCCAATGGAAATCCCAACAGTATACTTCACAGAACTAGAGGAAATAATCCAAAAATTCATCTAAAATCAGAAGACACCTAGAATAACAAAAGCAATTCTAGACAGCAAATATATGGCAAAAAAATCACAATCCCCAACTTGAAACTGCTACAAAACCACTGTGTTTTAAAAATAAATAAATAAAAAGCTTGATACTGGCAAAGAAACAGATGCAAGAATCAATGGAATAGACTAGAGGATGCAGAAACATTTCCAGACATACTAAGCCACCTCATCTTTGCCAAAGGAACCAAATATCCTCAATGAAAGGAAGATAGTCTCTTTAATAAATGGAAAAACTGGATTAAAAGTAGATGTACATCTTTCATTATGCACTAAACTGAAAATGAAGTGGATTAAAAATATAAATAGTGAAACAGAAACACTAAACTTGCTGGAAGACAGGTTAGGTAGAACTCTTGGAGAAACTGGTGTAGGAAAAGACATTATGAACAAATTTTCAATAGCTTGGGAATTAGCAGAAAGAATCAACAACTAGGATCTCATTAAACAACTTCTGCACAGCAAGAGAAACCACCAACAGAGTGAAAAGATAACCTACAATTTGGGAAATAAATTTTACCAGCTATTCCTCAGAAAAAGGACTACTATGCACAATGTGTAAGGAACTTAGAAATACCAGACCCTCAAATTTAAAGACTCATTTCAAAAATAGGCATCTGAAATGAACAGACATTTCTCAGATAAAGATGTAAAGGCAGCAAAGAAATATATGAAGAAATGTTCAGCGTTACTGATCATCTGAGATTCAGATGCAAACACTGAGATTCCATCTCACTCCAGAAAGAATGGCTGCCATCACAAAAGCAACCAACAACAACTGCAGGTGGGGCTGTGGGGGGAAAGGAATGCTTCTCCACTCTTGGAGGGAATGTAGACTGGTGCAACAACTCTTGGGGATGCCTTAAAAAACTAGGATTAGAGGTCTCACTAGACCCTGCTCTTTTCCTGGTGTGTATATTCACTAAAGAATTAAGAATTAAAAGATTCTTATCACCATGCCATATGTACACCCATGTTGATAGCAGCACAGTTTGTAATAGCTAAGTCTTGGAAACAGCCCAAATGTCCCTCAACAGGAAATGGATAAAGAAGATTTTTTAAAATAAAATGGGGTATTACTCTGTCATAAAGAATGATAAGTTTGGGCCGGGGAGTTAGCTCAGTGGTTCCGGCGCCTGTCTGGCAAGCGCAAGGGCCCGGGTTCGATTCCCCGGTAACCACATAACAATACTGGGTGTGGAGACCCACACCCAGCAGCAACCAGTACCACATACCACAGTGCCGGGCGTGGTGGTTCACGCCTGTAATCCCAGCACTCGGGAGGCAGAGGCAGGAGGATTGTGATGTGAGTTTGAGGTTGAGCTCAGGGCCAGCCTGAACCACAAAGCGAGACCCTGTCTCAAAAAACCTAAAAAAAAAAAAAAAAGAATGATAAGTTTGAGTCTTTTATACTCAAATGGACATACCGTAAGGACATACTCATAAGTGAAATAAATAGGACACAGATGTGTAAATACCATATTGTTTCTCTGGTGTGACAAAGTTAAAGTATAAATGAAGTCCAAAATGTATGACAGGCACCATGAAATGAGAAAAGTTCAAAGGGAAAGGGGGATGGGGGTAGGGGCCCACAGGGGAAAGCTAAGAAGAGAAAGAAAAATTATGATGGTAAAAATTTTAAAATGGAAACATAGCCTATGTATTTAGCGTTTGTGAGGTGTTGGAAGAAGAGCAGAGGAAAGGGGAAAAAATAGGAATCAAGAAAAATTCTCAGTGATGAATGTGATAATAATGTACTCCTAAAATGTACTGATAAACTTGATTTATTTTTAAAAATCATTCCTTAGTCATCCATACGAGCCCAAGGTGGCAGAGTCTCCTCACCCTGAGTGCACTGCAATATCGCAGCACTTAAATTCCTCAGTGCGGAGCCCTGTGTCAGGCACGCCATGGCTGAGAACAGCAATCAGTCAGAAGTGGGACCCATGAGGACTCGCCCCTCCCTCTTAGGTGGAGTCAGACATGTTCAGGGGACGATCTTGCCTCTCTGTGCTTCCCGCCCTCTGTCTTGTCTCCTGGCCCAAACGGCCTGCGCTCCCTCATTATTTTAGCACATATTTATCTCTATTTCTAATTGGTGTGCAGGGTCCACACAGCTTAGGTGTTCATTTAACCTATTGATACTGAACCCAAGGGAGGATTCTGGGGCTCTGGATTGGTGAGTACAAGCCAAGAGCTGAAGCTCTGAAAAATTAGCTTTTGGAGAGAAGAAATAAAGAGAGGAAGGCTGTGGGGCAGCAATGATGTTGGCGTTTTCGGAAAACAGATCTGGTGAGCCTGGAGCACAATGAGCAGGAGGATGACAGCAGCAGAGTTAAATGACACCGGAGAGAAAAGCGAAAGCTTAACCAAGAGAGCCTTGCAGGCGAGGCTCCCAAATCTGGGAAGCAGAGCTACTGGGAAACAGGAAAGTCCCCAATTCAATACTGCCGATCACCAGAGAAGGAAAAACTGAAGGCACCAAGCCTGCCTGGTGGGCCTCCTAAACAAAGAACCCGGATGTAGATGAAATGGGAGAAATGGGAAGAAGCACAGAATCCCGGTGTGGAACAGAGCCAGGGACCTGAAGAGCTTTATTAAGAGCCGCACCAACGCTTTAGCCCCCTGAAACAGAAACTAGACAAGCTGTTTGAGACTGCAACCTCCGCTCATGGCTTCAGGGTATCTCTCAGTGACTGCACTCTGGAAGATTCCATTCCTACAGGGAAAGTGGAGGCTAAGAGACTGGGAACGGGACTGGCAGCTGGAAATGAGAGGATGATTGAAAACACGGTACAAATTCAGGGAGAGAAAGATTGGAAAGAGTAAGTGGGAACCTGAAAAAGTTGCTGTCAGATGAGGAGCCCCAGAGACAGAGGGAACCCAGGATTAGCAGACAGCTGACACTCCTGCATTCTCGGGTCATTTTCTGACTCCGTAACCAATCAGAAAAACATTAGCCCCACAGTGCCAAAATCCTCACTAAACCACTCCAAAATTGGGTAGAAACTCTGAAGTTTCTTTCCAGAGACTTTTAATACTTCCCTGCCTGCCTCATCCCCACCTACAGGTCCTCCATATTTCATAAACTTGTTTGTTCCTCCACCAAGAAAAAAAGAATGTTTTCACCAGCTCTTTTCCTCTGTCTCATTTGATTGATTTATTATATTCTTGTGTCAGGTCTCCATTTACATATATATATATATATATATTTTTTTTTTTTTTTTAAACTAAAAGTCCCTTAGCCTCAATTGTCCTCTGTGTGTTATCTCTGCTGTACCCTTGTACTTTTCCTTCTCGGCACATACACATATTCAAGATTACCTCCTTAATTGTGTTTGTACTCCCTTCCCTCACGAGTGAGCCCCACGACCTTGTGTACCACCTGGTGCTTAATCAGTGCCTAGCTCAGAATGTTTACAAAGAGAGAGAGGAGAGGATCGTGACCTTAATAACTCAGAGCTGGAAGCTCTGGCGCATGCCCTTCCCTGGACCCTCTGCTGGCTCAAAACCATACTGCCTTTTCTGTTCCTCCGTCACACATTACAGCTGGGCTCAAACCCTGATGTCACTATGTACAAGCTGTGTTCCACAAATGTCTGTGCTGATTACATCTTAGTTTCTATAAAACTGAGATGAATACAGGGTCCAACTTCAGTTTATAAGAGAATCCATGTAAAATGTATGACAGGAGACCTGAAAAATATAGTTTGATTAAGACTAGCTGCTGAGAATTAATTTGTGTCTTACACTGGTACAAATCCCCATTATGGAGTGCAATCATGATGCGCATATGTAATGTATAATGATGTAATAATGATTTCAATTTTAAAAAAAAGACTAGCTGCTGCAATTACTGTTGTTAATGATCGATAATCTCTATCATTCAAACCAATGGGCTTTTATCCAAAAGAAAATCCTCATGTTATTAATGTATATAAAGAATTCTTATAAATCAATAACAAAATATAGCACAACAGAAAACGGGAAAGGATCTTAAATGGGTTGTAGTTTGACTCTCAGATACTCCCTACATTTTCCTCTTACTGTTCCTCCCTCTTGAACCCAGGAAGAAGGAAAAGTAAGGGAGGGAGGTGTCTGCTCCTGGGTCAGGTGATACTAAGCTCCTTTCTTTTATGCTTTTTCTTCCTCTTTTCTTCTTCTTCTTCCTTAAATAAACTTTAAGCTTTCACATTCATCAGTAGTCCCACCCAATTCTTTGAGTGGGATGATAAGAAACTAGAAAGCACCACAGCGGGTCACGCCATCTGATAACAAGCTCTTATCACATCTCTCATTCAAAAGTTTATCAGCAATTGTCACAGTAATTTGACATCTTCATGTCAACTGATAAGGTGGTCTATTTTGTTTGTTTATTTGTTTTTATTTTTCAAATACTACAGACACTATGGGGTATTTGTTTGCTTTCCTTTAGTTTTTTGATTCAATAAATAAGGACAGCCTCACAGCATGCAGGAAAGGTCCTGACCAGGCACTTTAACTGATATTCAGGTGTACATCTTGGGTACAGGCTTCTAAATCCACCGAGACAACTTTAGCTGGCACCAGAAGCTGAGTCAGGATTTCCAGAACTTTTCTTGGTCATTAAGCAGATAGGTTCATGGTGTTGCTAACTCGAGATCCAGCAGAAAAGATCCGTTACATAAGACTGAATTAGCTAGTGGGAAAATATTGTAGTTATTTACTTAAAATACTTGTTTTAATGTCTTTTAGAATATCCTTTTTTGGGGCCGGGGAGTTAGCTCAGTGGTTCCGGCGCCTGTCTTGCAAGCGCAAGGACCC
>PVIR01021469.1:0-29355 GCA_004026965.1 Petromus typicus
GTTAGCCAGCCTGGGAAAACTAATGACTTCTTGAAATATTGTCAAAAATATTAGAAGTGCTTGGGATGTAGCTCAGTGTTCTGTGCTGGGTTCAACCAGCAACAGAGAAAGAAAAACAGGAAAAGACAAGACCAGGAAGGATAGGATAAATCTGAGGGAAAAACCAAGTTATGCAAGGGAAGAGTGACAGAATGGGACAGAGATGACTCCTCCCAGGGGATGTTGGTCCAGAGTATGTAGCTCTGTCCATTAAAAAAAAATCTTGTTTATATCATAATTTTCATTTTATAAATCATGCTTTCTATGCTGCTTACTTCAGAGCTATAAAAACATCTCTCCTGGTATGATCATCTCTATCAATCCAATTAGAAAAAGAGCCAAGGGCAAGCTTTGAATGTGAAGCTTATACAGATTGAGCAACCCTTATCAGAAATCCTTGGGACCAGAAGTGTTTGAGATTTTATAGCTTTGCTGGATTGTGGAACTTTTGCACAGACTTTATCTCGTATTGCTACTCAAAAAAGTGCTGGGTTTCAGACTAGTTTGGATTTCAGATTGAGGATGAAATGTCTAATAGCAAAACTTTTATACATTTAATACCAAACAACATTTTCAGTCTTTTACATGTATTAACATTATAAATTGTTCAATTCTCCCCTTTAAAAGAGGAGCTCTTCTTGCTATCATAGCATTTCAGGTGAGCATACTGAGAGATAAAGGAATGCTTTTTGATCTATGATACACAGCTAAAAACTGGCAACATGCAACTGGGGCCAGGTACAAGGTGTGTTATCCTTTTAATTCTGCCAACTGCTCAGTCACCAGGGACTCACAGAATATCTGACACATTAGATAACCAATCAATGTTTGATGAGTGAAGGAACTGAATCCTTTGAAAATTAAAATTTTAATTATGAGAGTAATCTATGAACACGTGTTTGTTGTAAAATATTCACAAAATATTTGAAGGGAAGCAGGTTCTCTGTCTCTTCCCAGACTGTGCCTTTCTCCTGCCGTGACGTGAATCTCGATTCTCTGCACATTGTTAGTTGAGATAATGGTGTTCAGGGGTGCGCAGTGTTCATGGACCGCTATTGACAATAGCCTGGCTGGTAGAGTTATGGTGTGCCCCGAGCACTCGGTTCCACTCCATAGGGCGACAGACATGGCAGAGCTTCACTCATCTATTTTATCATAGATACATCTAAAAATCTCACTTCACTGGGCAGTTTCAGTGGAACTGAACTTTAATACTGAACCCTGTGCATACAATCATAAGCAGGTTCGAATCCACTGATGTCAGCCATGTGCCCACAATGGCTGGTTTGTCCCAGGCAAGCTTTCAAATGTTCTGGCCACAGGTCAGTTCAGGTATTTCTGCACAATTGAGGCTGTTTTTGCAGGGACTTCCAAGCTCAGCTCTGGACTTAGCATGGCCAGATTTTATATGCGAAGAAGAGAATAATATGAACCATCATGAAGAAATCATTGTTGGCTGTTAAATTTGACTTATGATAAGAAGTGATATGAGAGAAAATGCTTTGGGGATAAACATGATAGTGTAATAATTAAGAGTTTTGGTGAGGAGTGCAATTGATTTGAGTCTGTCACTACTGCTTAGAAACTGAGTTGATGACTGGTATTGGCCAGGTTACTAAAACTGCTAAGGCTCAATTTCCTCATTTGTAATCTGAAGGTGATAATAGTACCTGCCTCATAAGATGTGAGTAATGTCAACAGGGCAATGAGTGTGAAATTCTTAGTCTGCTGAAATTACCAAAACTACTAGCTACCAAAAGCATTGTATGAGCTGAACAAAATGCAGATGTACCAGAACAATGCCAGAATACATCTGACCAGTCAGAAATCTTAGGCCAGCCTTTTGCTAAGAAAAGTCTTGCAGAAGCTAACAGTTGTGCTCTTTTTAGACATAATACTCTTCTGAAATAAAACAGCTCCATAAGATGGCCAATACACCAGTACGCTGACAAGGACATTTGCTAACAAAGTGACACTTCTGAAATAAGGAGTCACTTTTTCCCACTCATACTTAATGATATATTCAGAAGTGAATGGACTTACAGACTAATGTAATCTGGGAGACCTGGGGGACATATTCTCTGCAGGTGAAGTAGAGCCTGCAACACTTCTTGCCCCACATCAGACACAGAATAAGTAACTGGTGATTTACAAGCCACCCTCCTGAGGCCGGCCTCTGTCTGCTGGATCTCCAAGGCCCTCAGAACAAGGCCTGAGACCTATATCTCTTCTTTCTCCCTCAGCCTGAGGTGGGCAGGGTCTCAGGGCTCCATGAGCATTTGTGGAGTAGTATCTGGGAAAAGTCAGCAGGTAGTTTTCAGGGCACTGGTAGCTCTCAAGAGGCTGCCCTTTCAGCCAAGAGAAGAGATTAAGAGAGTCCAAAGAGACTCTGGAGAATTAAAAGTGGCTAGGATAGGAGGAGAGAAATGAAAAGACTCAGAGTACTGTTACTTGAAACACCAGATATTTTCATATTGGAGTCAAAGTGAGACTGTCACCACAAACCTTACTATGTGCCCCGCTGCACTTTCTGCTGGCTGGGACTTCCATGGTGACTGTGAAAAACACATTAGTTGTCACTTAGGTAAAGACACATTAGGTATGTACATAGACTGATTGATAGATACCACACAGACAGACAGACAGATGGACGGATGGGCAGGCAGATTCACAAAGAGACAGACTAAAATGGCAGATTGTAGTTTACTAAGATGAACCCTTTATGTTGACCATTCTGGATTTGTTGATAAGCTACTTTTAAAGTATATTAAAAGATTAAGAAAAACCTGAAAGCTCATAACTTTCCTAGAAGTGTTTATGTTAATTGAAATCATATAAATTTATTTGTCAACCTTTGATGTAGATCTAAGGCTTTTCTTGAGTATGGGTTGACTACTTGCATTTCTTACAAAAATTTCTCTTATTAGTCTATAATTTCCAACTCCAGTTTCTTTAAATAGGCTAAGAACGAAAAATCTTTGCAAAACATGCAACAGGGAAAGTTTAACAGATGTGCTCCCTCCCAAATTGCTTGGGATTGTACAGTTTATGTTTTGTTTTATTTCCTTCCTCTTATCTTCCTTCCACTTGGTCATAGTGCCAACAAAAGAACTTCCTATTAAATAAACAAATAACATTAATAATGGGCAATAATCGCCTATGACAATGTCCAATATGCAGACTATATTCAACATGACTATTAATAACATCATATATATGTGTATATATTTATATGCATATATGTTCCTATAGATGCAGAAGGACTTGCTGTCTTTAAGCTAATGCTGCAGAAATGGCTGGAGAAGATTAGACGAAAATTTTAGCAAATTTCCATGAATTGAAAGATTGTAACTGACTGACCCAACCCGACCTTCTCCCTTTACTTAAATGATAATGACCCTAGTAATTGGTTCATATTTTCGGACCCATTTGGTTGAAATATCTGTTTTCATAGTACTTACATTTTGTGGTAAAATTGTTATGCCTTTAGAAAAAAAAATGAATTTAATAAGTTTAGTTCAGAACTCTTAAGGGCTGGAAGTAGAAAACCATTTTCTTACATGCTTTACTTTGCTTCTTTTTTTTCTTAAACTATGCACAGGTGAGTAGGTTTCTGGAAATGCTGGCTGATGGGCAGGAGCTGTGAGATACAGGTTCTCTGCATGCTGTGAACTGAATTAGCATCTTTTTTTTTTGAGACAGGGTCTCGCTTTGTAGTTCAGGCTGGCCCTGAGCTCAGCCTCAAACTCACATCACAGCAATCCTCCTGCCTCTGCCTCCTGAGTGCTGGGATTACAGGCATGAGCCACCATGCCCGGCACAGTTGTATGTGGTACTGATTGCTGCTGGGCGTGAGTCTCCATGCCCAGGATGGTATGTGGTTACCGGGGATTGAACCCGGGCCCTTGAACTTGCAAGACAGGCGCCGGAACCACTGAGCTAAATCCCCAGCCCTGAATTCACATCTTTGCAACCAGGATTCCTCTGCAAGTATGCAGCATGTTTGTCTTCCATTCCCTGTGTTTATTGCTTTAAGTACTGGGTTATAGGGCTCACCAAGCAATAAAGTTGCATTACTTCCCATAGATGGACAATCCTATTATGTTTGGATACAAGGATACATTTTAATAAGTACAGATAGAGAGATTAAAGCAGAAGGATTGAGAAAGCATGGGGTTCCCTCAGGGGACTGAGTAGTGTAATCATTTTTTCACACCAAGTAAATGAATTAGAAGTCTTTATTTGACCACAATGGAATTGATTCACATTTATTTCTCCAAAAAGTGGTGGTATCATGACTCCAGGCTAAGGATATGTAACACGTACATTGTTTTCTAGTTTCTCAAATTTTTCATGTTAAATCAATGGACACAATATTTAAAGTTAGTGCTTTACTGGGATATAAACCTCTTTTTTCCATTGCTGTTAAAAACTGGATTTAAAAACTGAGCTCTAGAAGTAAGCCCATCACCAGTAACTTTGATGAAGGAAGGGAAACAATAGATTTTGGTCACTATTAGTATTAATTTTACCTTCTAGCTTTGGAAATAAATGGTCATTGGATATGACCTTCTCCACACTGAAGACAGAGTGACAATCATTGGTTAGAGTCTAGATGATGTAAGTAATGAATAGAGAAAAACACCATGTACAAGAAGTACAGAAAAAGCTGAAAGGCAGGAGATGCTCAAGGCAAGACTCAGGTAAAGCTTAGACGTACACACATACAAGCATACACATGCATGCACACACATGCACACACACATGCACGCACACACATGCATGCACACACATACACACATGCATGCACACACATGCATGCACACACATGCACATACACACACCAGAACAGGAGAGGCCTGGGCAAATATATCTAGCAGTGGAATAGCAAATTGTTCCTCTGACACCTTGACTGAATTAGAATTTATAAGCTGTACCAAAGAAATATAATTTGAGTAAACTCTGAGAAACTTGGAAGAGTTTTTCAGCAAGCAGCAACTTATGGAGAAGTTTGGGGCATCCTCATGGAAAAGAAAAAAGTCATTTATGATGTGAGAAGACCATGACTTTGAATGTTGAAAATTAAATGAACAAAATAATAAAAAAAGATGCTGGGGCAAGAATTCAGGACTGACAGAAGAGATAAAAGTCCCCAGACTTAAGCATACCCTCATCTAGCATGAGTCCAGATGTTTTCCCTGCTCCTCTCTCCCCTGCTCAGTGGTTCATACAATTTCAAAGCAAGAAGAAATAATAAAATAATGATGAAACAGATGCACTCTGTAAGTGTATCCTGGGTTGAATAAATTATAGCAAGTATACTATAGTAAAACAAAGCAGGAAAGAAATTATTGAAACAAGTTGGCCTTGTGATTTATCAGTGAGTTCAAACTCAGTCTTATTTAATAATAATCAAGTAGATACCTGGTTAAGAGGTCTGGAAAGCTCCTTGGGAAACCTGTGGCACAAAGATGCCAAAAGGGATGCAACGGAAATAACCTCATCCAATAGTAACTGTGCTCCATGGACTTCAGAGTCTGGTTCTTTCCCCTGAAAACTTCAGCTGCTTCTTTTTACAAACCCTGGTGATCCTTCCTTGTCCTACACTTGACTTTTGTCTCTTTTTGTGGCCCATAGCCCTACTCACCTGATGAGTGCTGCAGCTGTTGCCTGAGTCCGGCCCAGCTGAGATGAGAGGATTGCTAAATTCAAGCGGATATACACAAGCAGTTTTTCCCGATTGCATCCTCCTTTCTCATCATCCGGCTGCTTTCATACCTCCTTCTATCTCTCCCTTCTCGCACCGTTACATCGTATCTGGGATTTGTAATATAACTGAAATCCAGCAAGCTTTGTTCAAAGTATTTGGAGACATTTGGCCCCATTAACCACTTAGAATCTCTCTGAGAACTTCCTAGTTTATAGTCTTCCCGAGGCTTAAGGGCTTCGCAATGCACTTTGCCCTAGTTGAGTCTCACCAGCTTTTAATTTTCCTCCCAAAGGAAGGAGTTCTAATGGTGACTCCTGGATGCCCAATTAGCATTTACTTGTCACTGTATTCCTGCTCTCAGTTATTCTTTGTATCATCTTTCTTCCCTCCACATTACAAATAGATTACATTTAGTAATTCTGACTTGGTTCTCTGCACTTCAAGGTGATTGAATTTACATTATGAAAAATGTAAATTTGTCCTTTCATTGAAAACCTTCTTTCTTTCTTTCTTTCTCTCTTTCTCTCTCTTTCTTTCCTTTCTTCCTTTTTTCTGCTCTCTTTTCCTTCCTTCCTTCCTGTTTTCTTTCTCTTTTTGTCAGATGAAGAAAATGGACTCAATCCTTACGAGCACTCATGGTTCAAAAAGGTGGGTGAGGGGTGTACAGGAAAGGTGGGAGTTGGCTGTGAAGATAAGGCACGAATCAGGTTGGGTGCTGGAGTCCGTGTTCCTTGGCAGAGGATGAGTGTGTCCTAGAAGGTGTGCTGGTGGAGTAGAAGTGGAAACAGAGAGATATAATATACACATTAGAATAAAAATGGGCCTCAGAATCATTACATTGTATCATAATACTGTATCTTAATACTGTGCAGAAGTTCAGAAGCTCACTCAAGGTGGAAAAATCAGAGGACAAGAGAGCCCAGGTGCCCATGTGGGGGATGAGTATCCATGGAAAGATCAAGGATGTTCGTGTTGGGCGGTGTGGCCAAAAAGGAGGCGCATGACAGCCGAGGAAGGAGGGAGGATTGGTTTTCTAAAAACCACTGTGACGTTCTCTAGCACAAGAGAAATCATTTCAAACTCAGCTGAAGATGCTAGAGGCTCAGAGAAAGAACCAGAGTAGAGCAGTAAAGAGGGAGGATTAAAGTAATCGTCTCACTGGGTGGTTGGTGAGGTGAGTTAAAGATGTGGAAATCCTCCCTCCTTCCTCGGCTGTCGCGCGCCTCCTTTTTTGGCCACACTGCCCAACATGAACATCCTTGATCTTTCCATGGATACTCATCCCCTACATGGGCACCTGGGCTTTCTTCTCTGATTTTTCCATCTTGAGTGAACTTCTGAACTCCTGCACAGTATTAAGATACAGTATTATAATACAATGTAACTCACTGTCTGTTTCTCCTTAGTCATAAATACTCACTCCCACATGCGCACACCCGATGTCCTTGAATGGATCTGTACCACTGCATTTATTGTATCATAATGTATTTATGGACCTTTGTGTGCATCTTATCTTCTAAACTTAAGTTTGGCAAAACACTTGTTTGTCTACATTACCTTTAAATTTTCTTATGGTTCTGACAGTTGGTTAGGTAATGAATTCTACAAAGTGTTTTGAATGAAGAATCCCTGCAATGTCCTATTCTATAAAATTTTGTGAATTGATGGTATAATCAGACTGGTTATTGTTTACTCAATTTTTTTCTACTAAAGACTGTTTTTAATTAGTCTTCAAGACTTTGAGAATGAGCAAATACCTTTGAAGATCTTAACAGCTGAAATTATTCATAGAAATTCACCCATGTGGTAGCTAGCCATTCACTTGGAAAGAGTTTACTGAGTGCTTCCGATTAATGAGCTGGTCTCACTCTCCTAAATCACAGTAATTTTTATTTCCCTAGAAATAAACAAATTTCTGCATATAAATCAGAATTTTATTAGGTGGGAGGCTTATAGATCAAGTGGTTTAGAAGGGCATTCGCCTAGAACTAATCCATAAGTCTTTTTTAGCAAGAAATGAAAACATTGTCTCAATAATTTCAGATGGAATTTCTATACACTTCTTGCTGTTGGATACTATGGATTGATTTTTGCTTCAAACAGATTCTAAAGTTGTTTAAGCACATAGAAGCCCTGGTGTCATTTCTTATAGATATACAGGGAGAGAGAGGATCCTAAACAAAACTGTAATATACTTGATCTTTAAACTGTCTGGGTTCTCTCTTCAGCAGAAGTAACATTTGTGATTATCAAGATGGAATAGAAATTCTTTTTCTAAAGTAAAATGCTTTGTATTTTTAAGTATGGAAAGAATTAGGTGACACCTTATACAAATTTTCTCCAAAAACTGGCAAATGTTGACAATTTCATACAGTTCACTTGAGTATATAAAGATTCATTAGGAGGAATTTTAAAAATAGGCAATATCTTGCAGTAATTCCAGAAAGTCATTCTAACAAAGAACTATACTTCTACAGTTATTGTGAAATATATAAGGAGTACTGTACTCAGGTAAAACAAGGTGATGTTCTCCTGGATTCTGAATGTATTGCTGAAATAAAATTGGACTGATATATATTAATGTCAGTTAAAATTCAAATTTAGGATTTTTAGACTATTCAAAAACTATTATAATTACTTGGCAATGGTCATAGCTATAGCATGCCACATGCTCAGCAGTAACAATCATAGCCTCAATCGAGCACTTGTAGTAGTCAGTATAGGTAATAAATAGCTCAGTAACAAACAATGATTCACAGTTGTAGCACCATAACGTAACTAATAGTTAAGTCATGCTATGATTTTAATATGGCACTAGTTACTCCCCAGGACAGATTTTTGAAGAACACTAAAGGAATATATAAATATATATATATATATATATATATATATATATATACTCTATTGCCTCAAAAAGAAATGACATATGTCATTTTCAGTTATATTTCTTTGGATACAACTATGATCCGACTTAATGAGAAAGGAAATGGGATGTCAGTAAATGAAGATTAGAGGGAAAAATCATACATGGTAGTGCTAGACTCTCTGCCATAGTTGCTAAGACTGAGTAGACTGCTGGGCATAGTGACTTATGCCAGAAATCCTAGCACGCTGGCAGATGGATGCAGGAAGATGGAGCAAGGGTAATGGAGTAATGAAGCAAGACCGTATCTCATAAAATAAGAAAATGTCAAGGGTTGTATCTCAATAAAAAGGTCCTAGTTCAATCCTTAGTGCTGAAAAATTAAAAAAGGACTAAGTAGACTTGTGAATGTTATTTATTTACTTACTTTTTTGTAGTATATCTTTCAGAATCTAATTATTACAGTCATTCTGGAGAGTTTGTACATGTATACAGCATGTCTTAATTACTTTACTTCAATTTTCATTTTGCTTCATTCTAATTTTTGTTTATCCCTTCCTTCAACTTACCTCTTCCTCTCTCCATCTCTTCACTCCTTTCCCATTTGAAAAAGATCGCCATACTTATTATTATCTGTCTTTTATTTTGCTCTTTGTTTAGACTGTGGGCTTTTCGTATAAGAGACACCATGTGAGACTTAACCCTGGGTGACTGATTTATTTCACTTGATTTCATGGTCCCCCAGTGCATCCATTCTCCTATGAATGCCTCAGATTTGCTCAGATTTATTATGTCTTCCTTCCTGATGCCAATATTTTTCCTTGCACAGTACACTCTCACACTGGAGCAAAGGAGGTGAGAACCTGAGACCCAAGAGTTGCCATTTTGAAACTGTCCTGACCATGTCCTGCAGCTATGCTGGCCACCCCATGTATCACTTGGCAGTAGGTCTGCACCTCGTTCTTTGTCTAGTTTTGTAACTGAGCTCCACATACATGTGGACAGGGCTGTGATGGCTGTCAGAAATCTTCAACATATGGAACCTATGTGAAGCATGGCTGCATGAGAACTCTCTGATATGTGGAGCCATTTGAAAATTCAGTCCTCTCTCCACCCCAACATGCAGCATTGAATGCACATTTCTGCTTTATTTTCACTTCCCCAGAACCTAGGGGAATCTCCAGAAGCAATCGGCACCTTTTCTGTCTTCCCAGGTTGACAAAGATTGTTTTCATTTCAGTTTCTACCTGCACACGCCTAACTGAATGGAGAAAGTCTCACTGAACGTAGTGTGGAGTGAGACATTTTCAGTCCACATCTCCTCTCCTTCCTCAGAAAACATCTCACAGTATGACCATCAAAGTATTAAGAATCAGGTCTGTATTAGAAAACAGAAGTCAGCTGCCCTTACAGTGTAACAGAAACAAATTTCATTGAGTTGTAAAAACAGAAAACTAAAAGAATCCTTGCAAAGGCTGAAGGATTTTTTTCTCCATCTTTCTTTGTCTGACTTGTGCTTCCAACATCTCCAAATTTTGGAAAACCATCAAGCTGGAGCAAAACTGATCAATTCCCTTAATCATTTTGTTAGCTCCCTTTCATATGTCTATTTTTCCTCTTTTGATTTATTTTTAATTGATTTTATCAGTACATTTTATATACATTTGTGACTACAAACAACACTGAGAATTTGTACCAGCATGTGATGTGACTTAATTCTCATTTTTCCCAATTCCTTTAGTTATTTGAGAAATGAGACCCGATGGAGCTGCCTGTCCAGCCTCTTTCTGACATCCCATCTCTCACTTTGTCTTAACTTCTCTTTCTTCTTTGTTTGCTTCCCTGCTCTCTTTTGCCCTCCACCCAGAAGTATTTTATTATTCACTTGAATCAGAATTTGTGAGGGCAAGAATCATAATTATCCTAAGTGAAAATGAACCCACAAAACCTGATTTTGCTAAATAAACCTTGATGAAAATGTCTCATCATGACTAGAAACACAAATCTCCCTTGACGGCCTCCTTTACTCTGCCATGCAGATAATAAACAATTCCAGCTGTATGTATGTATGTATATTTTCTTGAGAATACTTAAACTCTTTGGATGAATTTAATATTATATATATATATATATATATTCTAAATAGTTATGAAAAATATGAACTAAGATGCCTATTTTACTTTTTATTAGTACACGTTCACAGTACATAATGTTGGTTCATGAACAAAGCATATCACAAGTCTTTGTTTCATCTCCTTGCTCACTGCCACCTCCCCCCAGTTTACTGCAAAAACAAACTCATTTAGACATTATGTGATACATCAGGGGAATTTTAAAGATCTATGAGCCATTGTGATGCCAAAGACTATCTTCATGAAATAAAAATACTTATGAAACACAGAATGTAAAAATGCATTGAATTATTATTAAATTAAACTTTAATTTCCATTATATAAATCATGTGTGTACATTAGATTCACATGAAAACATTATCCTTGCTTCAGTGGTAGGAATAGGAGTAAATTTATTATTTGTTGTACTTTCCGTAGTCTTTCCACTAAATATATATCATTTTATTGTCAGAATGTATACACTTAAAATACATATTTAAGATAGTTATACTTTATGCCTTAGTCATTCATAATCCTTGGTTAGATTTTGTTTGGCACTCTAAGAAAATAATAAAGAAGAAAGGGAAATATGCACAAAATATAATTTTCATGTAATTCCATAAAACCAAAGTCTGAAATACATACTGAGAACATTTATATAAGAGTTAAATATAAGAAGATAGTGATTTAATATACAAGTTCTGTAGCTAGATATATGGCTAGAGGAAAATTTCTGTAAATTTTAATAGCAATTACATCTGGGGTATAGACGTTTCTGCTTTTTTATCCTAGCCTTCATTTTCCAATTTTTTTGCTTTTATATTGCTCCACCTTATAGTGAGGAAAACAACAGCACTTTCCAAAGTATATGTGGATTTTTTAATTCAAATCTTTATTGGTACACTATGAATACACATCATCATAACATTCAACATTGAGAGTTTGTACCAGTATATAACAAGACTTGATTCTCATATTTTCCCATTACCCCACGCACCCTCAACCCCCCATTTTTATAAGCTTTGTTTCCTTTTTTATTACTACCACCTCCTTTTCCCCACATTATTTACTCCTACACCCTATTTCCTTTTAAATATTTTCTACTTCATAATATCTACTATATATACTAGAACACATTTATATCTTCATTTTCTTATACCAGAGAAAAGATATGATATTTACACATCTGTGACCTATTTATTTCACTTATGAGGACATCTTCAAGGTACATCCATTTGAGTGTGAGTGACTCAATCTTATCATTTTAAATGGCAGAATAATACTCCATTCTATAAAAGAACCACATCTTCTTTACCCAATCTCCAGTTGACAGACATTTTGGTTGTTTCCAATATTTAGATATCACCAACTGAACTACTATAAACACAGGTGCACATTTGTCACTGTGATATGATTCTTTTAATTCTTTTGTGTGTATACCTAGCAGAAGAATGGCCAGGTCAAATGGGACAGCTAATCCTAGTTTTTTGAGGAATCTCCACACTGATTTCCATTGGGATTGTACAAGTCTACACTCCCACCAACAATGGAGAAGGGTTCCTTTTTCTCCACAGCCTCACCAACATTTGTTGCTGGCTAATTCTGAGATAGTAGCCATTCTTTGTGGAGTGAGATGAAATCTCAGTGTTGTTTTCATCTACATTTCTCGAATGACCAGTGATGTGGAGCATTTCTTCATATGCTTCTTAGCTGCTCTTACTTCTTCCCCTGAAAAGTATCTGTTCATTTCAGATGCCCATTTTTGAATTGGGTTTTTAAATTTGTATTTTCTTTTCTCCACTGACAAGCTCACTCGAGTAGATCTTTTTCTGACCCTTCTATATCATGTGGCCACAAATTTATTTCACTCAAATAATGACTTCACTAATGTTATTTTTTAGTGCAATATTTGGAGAGTTGACAAAGCTGTTCCTGTAAGTTCTTCAGCCTGTAAGCCTTGAGCTGAAGCTTCCTGCAGAGGCCCCTCAGTCTGTCCCCTGTCTGCGGGCCAAGATGAGAATTTACTCACTACATCCCTTGAGGGTCATCTGCTGGCGTTTAATTATCAGCTCCTACTGGTGGGAGATAACACACTGTTCTTCCAGCCCACTCTTCCTCTCCCAGGGCCCACGTCTCACATGGAATGGAGAATGTACTTTTCTCTGCTAAAAATATACATTGATGTGTGAGACACTTCCCCAAAGATTCTGCATGGTGGATACTACATTGTAAACAGAGAAGACTCCCAAGGAGGGAGACCAAGGTGGAATCTCCTTTCTGTAATCTGACTGCTCCACTCAAAGTGCCTTTCCCAGAAACCATCATGGCAAAAAGATTTTCCCCATCATGTAGAATGGCATTATCAGATTTATAAACACAATGTATGAGTGTAGTGTTCAAGTATATATTCATGATGATTATTCTGATCTTATAGTTCATATGTATTTGAAGTAATTAACAAGGCTGAAATGAAATTATTTGATATGAACTAAGAAATAAAATGTGGTAGAGAATGAGCCTAGAAAAGATGAGCAGAGCAGGGAAAATTTGCCAGAGTAAAAAAATGAATAACTTCCTTTCTTGTGATTTCTGTACTTACTAGAGATAGTCATACTTAAGCCAAAAGCAAACAAACAAACAAAAAAATCTAGTATTTGATCACCATTTGAAGGGCTATCCTATCAACAGACTGTTTTGAAGAGCTGGCCAACCACATGCCCCTTTTAGGGAACTCTTGTCAAACAGAAAACAAACCTAAGAACCCAGCCCACAGCTCTGAACTTTAACTGAATGTTCCAAGAGGCATGTCAACTTGCATAGAGTTTGTCCAGTCAGACTGGTGACTCTCTGCCAAAGAAATAAAATACTTCCAAGTCACTTCTAGTCTGTGATGAATTTTCCCCTACTGGCTCTCAGCATAGCTTAGGTCCTTCCATCTTATGCTGCTAGTTTGTCCACACTTGTCTCCCCTGTAGATTGACCCGTTTAGAAGTTATGATCAAATTATCAGGTACTGATTTATCATGAATATCTATATAATTTGAATTAAATGACAGAAAATCTATCCCATATTTTGGACCTCATATAATCTCCCTTAAGGACTATCTCATAAACACAAGTCCTTATAATGAGCCATTTTATTCTGTGTTGAATATAGTTATAAACTAACAGAACTCATTTTAATATGATTGAAATTGTGTGGTTTAATAAAACATTTAGGGAAATTCTTATCCCCAAGGTGAATTGGTTCCTGTCCTGAAAACCCTGTGGATAGTCATCTTATGACTCTCAAAAAGTCTATTCAGGAGCTTTGCTCAGAGAGGAGGGATTAATGCATATTTATTTCCCACACTCAGAGCTGAGAGATATAAACAGCATCACAACAAATTTTATGTTAACAGATTGTTCAAAATATTCAAATTGTGGATGGATATAAATGTCATATTACCAACAAACTGTAGAATTCACACACACTACAACAGCAAGTAGAATGATACTGTCACCTTCACATGAATTCAGTGAATCTTCAACCATTTCAACAGTGTGAAAGTAGAGAACAGAGACTCACTGGGTGCAGGGTAGGATCTAAGGCTGGGAAGAGACCTCCAGACATGAGGTCAGATATTCATTGGTACTGTGTCCTTCTCAAATTGGTCTGAGTTCCTGGAACCACCAATATCTAACTTTCCAGACTCATCGGCACCTGTGAGAGGCTGCTGCAGGCCAGGCGGAGTGGATTGTGAGCAAACTGTGCCTGCTCTGTCACCTGAAAGGCAAAAAATTGGCAAGAAATATCCATCCTGTATTGTGAAGAACAACCAATTTATCAGCCACAGGGCATCATCATTCTGTAGTTATTTTTTTTAGAACATTATCAAGTAATCTCTTGCAATTTTCCTGCTTTCTACTTACAGCAAAGTAAGGAGAGCCCTGAAAGCATTTGGACTTGTAGTCCATTTGTTTGCTGTATATTATGTACACAATACCAGGAGAAAGCCAGCTTCGGGGATGTGCATTGCTGGCTTGATCACGAGAAAAAATTCTAACGCAAAGTAAGTTTACACAAGATGATACAAATGTCACACCTAGGGCTCTTAACAGGGAAATATGTTTATCACTGAAATACTCTTAAAAGTTACAGAATTGAAACAATATCATGAGGAAACTTAACTAACAGTTGAAAAAACACATTTAAAAATACAAAAATGCAAGAGAAAGTGGCATTTTCAACTATGGAAATAAGCCCTACTGTATGTTATCTTGGAGTGTTTGTATAGTAGTTAAGTAAATGAATGTAGGCTTCATAAATACTCAGATTTAAGTTCAAGCTTTATCTTGGTCTTTGTTTCCTAGAAAGCTGCTGAACCACTTGGAGATTCCAAATGTGCCTAAGGAAACAATATAAATATCAAGTTTCATCCACAGGATGGAACATATGAGGAACATGTGAATGTACATATAAAGTACAGATCCAGAAATTATGCAGTGTCTTCCTATTCGTACTGTTTGGAACAGTACTCGGTGACTTCTTCCAAAATCCCCAGTATACTCAAACCCACTGGACTCAACAAAATATACTCTTCATATAGTGTTATATTTCATAGTGATTTAAAAGTGAAAGCAAATTTTCTTCTCATAGATGTTTTTACAGTTAACCCAACACAGAATATTTGAACTCTGACCACATAAACCTCATAACATATCTTACAGAGAAAGTAGATATGCTAAAGGCCAGATACATGTCCTGGGATATAACCTCACCATGGAGTATGGAGCACAGAGCAGAAGCAAAGGCTTCATCCCACTCTACTGAAATAGCATTACAATAAGTTTGTGCTCAACTCCAGGTAATTGGACACTCCAGATAACTTCTTTCTATCTACATGTATAATGAGGAAGGAAGGAAGGGTGAAGAAAGCATTAATTTAAATGACCTAGTCTTTGTTTCAAATCTTTTAAAATCTTTTCTTTCCCCTCCCTTCCCCATCTCTCCCTTCCTTCCCCTCCCCTCCCATCCTCTTCTCTTCTCTTCTCTTCTCTTCTCTTCTCTTCTCTTCTCTTCTCTTCTCTTCTCTTCTCTTCTCTTTTCCCTCTCTCTCAATTTATTAATTGTGTGGGTTGATAATACAGAATATTGAAGTTCACTTTGGCAAATTGGCTGACACATTTAACCTGTCTCCCCTCCCTCTCAACCTTCCCATCTCCAAAAGTGTCCCTCCTATTTTTCTTTCATTACTCTCTTCCTTATTCCTTCCTTCCTCCCTCTTTCCTTCCTCTCTCTCTTCCTTTCTTTCCTTCTTTCTCTTTCTTTCTCCCTCTTTCTCTCTCTTTTCTTTTGGTTTCTCACATGAGAAGACATACCAATTTTAATTTCCTTATTTCACTTAACATGACTATCTACTGCTCCCTTCATTTTCCTTCAAATGATACAATTTCTTTGTCTTTGCCTCCACATAATATTCTATTGTGGTGTATAATTTTCCTTAATCCATTAATTTATCCACTGATGGGTATCTGTGTTGTTTTCATGGTATGAGCATTGTCAGTTCTGCCACTATAAACATGTGGATCATTACAGTACACTGACTCTAAGAATATGCCCAGGATTACTACAGCCCAATCAGATGGTGTTTCTGCTTAGTGTTTTGAGGAATCCTCTACTAATCTGTATAATGTAACATGAGTTTACATCCCCACTGGCCATGTAGCAGGATTTCTTCTTATACAACCTCACCAGCTTTCATTGGCTTTTGTAGTATTTATGATGACCATTTGAATGTGGTGACATAGGCTCAATGCAGTTTTGAATTTCACTTCAATAGTAGCTAAAGAACTGGAACATCTTTTTCATATACTTATTAAGCAACTGTGATTTTATTGATTCCATTACTTTGTCCACATTTTGAAGCCCTCTTTTTGGACATATTTAAATTTTGAATTATTTATTCTGCATATTCATACTCTACTTGAACAAAATATCGGGAAGGTTTTCTCTCCTTCTTCAAGGGTCCTTTCACTCTTCTATTTCTTTGCTACTCAAAAGTTTTTAATTTGATGGCATCTCATTTGCTGGTTGTTGGTATTGATTCTTGTGCTTTCAAAGACCCTTTCAAGAAGCATTTGCCTGTAACAATGAATTCAAGAATTTCTGCAGCATTATCTTCCAAGAGTTTCACAGTTTCTGTTTTTATATCTATGTGTTCCATATATTTTCATTTCATTTTAGTACAGAGTAAGAGATAGGGATCTATTTTTAGTCTTCTGTGTGTAGATATCTAGCTTTTCTATCTTCAATTGTTAAAGGGATTATTTTTCTTCTAGTATATGCTTTTCCTTATTTGTCAGAAGCCATACAGTTTTGGGGTTATAGGTTTGTTTCTGAGCATTTCCCTCTATTTTGTTGGTCTCTCTGGCTGATTTTGTCCAGGACTGTGTTGTTTTTGTCACTATGGCTTTGTAATGTAGCTTTAAATCTAGTGACTGTGATGCCTCCTGCATTATTCTGGTTGAGGATTGTTTTGGCTTGTTGGGTTTTTCTGAGTTCATATGAAATACAGTATGTTTTTTATAGTTCTGTGAAGTATAATGTTGGTATTGGGTAGGATTGCACTGACTCTTTTGGTGATATGACGATTTTCACAGTGTTTCTCTTGATCCATGAGCAAGGAAGAGCTTTGTACTTTCTAGTATCTTCTTCAACATTCTATAAATTTCACTGTGGAAGCGCTTCACTACTTTTGCTAGGTTGATTTCTAAGTACTTAATTTTCCTTGAAACTGTTGTGAATAGAATTGATTTCCTGGTTTCTTTCTCTGTGAATTCATTATTATCATATAGAAATGCTATTGATTTTTGTGTGTTTATTTTGTTACTTTTCTGGCATTTGTTTATCAGAACTGAAAGTCTTTTAATGAAGTTTTCAGGGAGGTCTTCTAAGTAAATAATCATGTCATCTGCAAGTATAAATAACATAACTTCTTTTCTTCTTTATTTCTTTTTTATTGCTTTCTCCTGCTTGATTGCTCTGGCTAAAACTTTAAACACTGTTATGGCTGAAACCTCCTTTGTTTATGGGTAAAGCATTGTGAGTGGCTGGATTGTGGCTATGTCATCCTGGATTCATTCACTGGTCGGGTTAGCACAGTTCTGGGTGTAGATAACAGACTCACTGGACAAGAAAGTCTCTTCCAGGGCTTGCATTTCACTGGTGAACAAATTTGTAAACTGTATGGGATGAAATGGGGAAAAAGAAGAAAAGCTTGCTGCCTTTAGCATGTTATGCCACATAGTATCTTTCCTCTGCGATGCCCCTCTGCCAGGCTGCCCTGCTTCAGAGCCAACTGATTATGGACTGAGACCTTGACACACTAGCCTAAGTAAATCTTTCCTCTTCTACATTGTGGGTGATGGGTATTTCATCTCAGCAAGAAGAAAATAACCAGACAAGTACTACATTGAGTTGTTGTCATGAGAATGGGTGCCTTTCTTTCATTCTAAATTTTAGAGGAAATTATTTTTCCTTTTCAGTACCATGTTAATTGTGAGTTTGTTGTATATGGATTTTGTCTGAGTTAACTTCTTTCTATTCCTCTTGTCTCGGCATTTTTAGAATAAAAGATCAAAGACTTCTACGTTGATCAGGATGATCCTGTGATTTTTATCCTTCATTTTGTTCAATGTATATTGCTGTACTGATTTCTATATGTTAAGTCAACCGTGCATTACTAAGTTTGATTCAGTACTTGTTAATCTTGTTTAGTTTTTCATAGAACCAAGTCTTTAATTCTGTGACCTTTTGTAGTTTTTTTAGTCTTAAGATCACTTTAAACTATTTTCATGGTACTTTGGATTGAATGTACAATTTTCACACTAAATCAAGACCCCAAGTCTTTCATTTTTATTTTAAAATGGATTCCTGGTAACTTGTTAAGTTATGGAAAGTGAGCTTGAATTTATCATTCTCCTTACTCAGCTAGCTGCAGCATTAAGATTATGAGAAGGCTGAGGCACTGCCAGCTGATTTTATTAATTTCTGCTCTGGTCTTTGTGAGTTATTTTCTTCTTCTGAATGTTTCTTGCTTATCTAGAACCTTGAGATACATCATCAAGCAATTTATTTGGGTTTTCTCCTTATAATATAAAAAATTCATTCTTATGAAATTTTTCCTCTTAATGGCACTCTCTACCATTTCATTATGTCCCATGGACTCATATGTTTTGTGTCTTATCCCTTTATTTTGCCCTTCAGTTATCAAAGTGGACATTTCTCAAATAAAATATTCTCCAAAATTTTCCCAAATAGGTTTTACTAGTTTACATTTCAAACAATAATTAGAAGATTATCTTTCCCCCATTTTCCTCATCAGCACTGGTGTTTTGATGTGTGTGTTCTTGATGACAGTCTTTCTGACTGAAATGAGATGAAATCTGACTATTGTTTTGATTAACATTTCCCCGATAGCTAAAGATGCTGGACAGTTTTTCATGTATTTATTAGCCATTTGTATTTCATCTTTTGAGAAAAGTCTTGTGTTATGGTCCAAATTTTAATCTGTGCCTTTCAACTAGAAAGTTAAAATCATTTACATTATATATTATTATTGAGAAGAACATGCTGATTCCTGTTGTTTTGCTGTTTTTCCAGTGTTTTGACTCCTTTCTGTTTCTTGTTCCTTTACTTACACTTGTAGCATATATGCTTTCCTTTGGCTTAGTAGATGTTCTTAATTTGATCATCTTTGTTTAAGATCACCTAAGGTGTTTTCTCAAGTATTGCTTCAGTGCTCATAAATTTCTTCAGTTTCTTTCTCATAGCAGATCCTTATTTCTCTTTCAATCTTGAAGGAGACCCTCGAAGGATATGTAATCTGTACTGACAGTTATTTCTTCCAAGGTTTCAAAAACTTTGTTCCACTCTTTCCTGACCTCTAAGGATTTTTTTGAACATTTGCTATTATTCAGATGAGTTTGCTTGTATATGTTGTCATCTGGTGCTTCAATCAAAACTGTTTTAGTATTTCTTCTTATATCTGGATTTCTACTACTTTGACTATGATGTGCTGCAGATAGATTTTTAGATAGACGGTTGTGTCTATTTGGTTCTGAATGTCCCCTTCACCTAGGTATCTATCTGATCCCAAGGTCTGGGAAATTTTCTGTCAAAATTTCCGTTAATTTTTTTTTTTTTTTATGATTTTAGCCTCTACTTTTACACCCGCATTGACTCTGACATGTCCCAAGTTTTTAATTTAGAATCACATAGAAAGCTTTCAGTTAGTCTTATTATTATTTTCTTTATTACTGAATATTCTGTTACATTCACCTTGTCTTCGAGCCTTGATATCCTTTCTTCTGACTTATATTTCCTCCACCAAAGAAGATGTATTAAATTTGATCTTTTGAGGTCTTTGTTCAAGAATTTCTGCATGATTATTTTTCAGAACTTTCATCACTCCTGAAAGGTCATTCATATCCTATATCATCTTCCTTAATTCATTCATCTGCTTGTCTTTTATTTGTTATATTTTGGCAGTGCTGAGTATTGAACACAAGATCTTCATACTTAGCTGCATTACCGGTGATTTCTTTATTTTATATTTTGAAACAGATTTTCACTAGATTGATGAGTTTCCAGACTGGGCTTAAGTTTTCAGTTGTGGTGCCTTGGCCTTCCTGCGTGCTAGGATGCAGGCATGCATCACCATGTGGGACTTATTGCTTCTTTGATCTCATTTATCATTTTAATTATCAGGTTTTAAAATCTTTTATCTGGAAATTCATTTGCTTCAATATCTAGGGGGTCAGTTTTGAGGGAGTTGTGCTGCCTGGTTTTCTCACTTAAATAGAGTTTCTGTGTTGCAGTTCACTGCTCACTTGAGAAGGGTCTCTCTTGCTGTCCTCAATGAGTGGCTGTCTGCTCCTGATATGCCCTGGGTCATAGCTCTGTCTTCACATCACTTCGCATCTCCACTCAGTCTCTTCCTAATGCTGCACCACTGTGATGAAAAAGTTTGAGTTTCTTGATCTAACCACAGCCCAAGAGCATTTTTGTTTCCTCCCTGAGGTGCAAACTGTGGCTACTCCCCTGTTCCGTGATCATTATTGGCATGAAAACATTGTCCCTTCCTCCTAAGCAGACTGTTTTCACTTGAAAATATGCCCTTCATCTAAAATGAGATCTTATTAAAAATGTGATGAATAATTAAATTTTTAAGATGTATTAGATTAAAAGACTCATTGCTGTTAAGCCTCCTCAGAATACTTTCCCTGGTTCAAAGACACTTCTCCCTGCACTCTTGTCACTTTCTGTAGCAGTTCTGGACACTCCCTTTCTTCAGTGTCTCTCCTCACACTCTGGTGGCTACCTCAGTATCCTGAATCCCTTTATCGTGTTTATTGTTCCAGGTTGTTCTGATTTCAGGAAGAGCCCGAAGTCATACGGTTCTAGATCTGCTAGACAGAGGGAGGAGGATCAGCATAATAGTCTGAGAAGCCTGCCTTTCCCATGAGTGATGCTCAGAGACAGCATCGCCATATTGTTTTTTTTTTTTTACTTGTAAATACATAAAAAGAGATTTTTAGAACTGCTTTGGCAGCTGGCCAGAGTGAGGGGGGGGGGAGTGTGGCTGATGTGAGAGGCCCTAGTTTGAGCAGCACTAATGGTAATGTGTCCTTCACTGTAATGGACTAGTTTAAACATTTGTCCTGGATTGTGATTATGCATTGTACTTACCCTAGCAAATAATTTCCAACTCTACCAGTCCCAGAAAGTTGTTTTGTCTTTAATGTGCCCACCCTAGTCCCTGAAACAGGCAGGCTTTCTCTGTTCATTTACTTTATCATATTGCATAGAATAATTTGGGTGTGTTTTCTTTCCATCTCCTACAGCCCCCCAGAGAAGGCAATATTCATGCATTATTTTTGACAGTATACAGTTCTGTACCAATAAATATTTGCTGACTTTTATAATATAGATGTATCCGTTTATGTATGAGTAGGTGTGTGTATACCCAAGCACATAGTATGATTTCTAGAACATACAGTAAAATTGCACAGGTTGGTCTACAAATTGGCTTAAACACAAGTAGTACAGGAGAAACATTTGGAAGGTGAAGCACAATTGTCCCATCATTCTTTGTCCATCATCAAGAAGAAACCCAGAGGCTAAGGACAAATGAGGAGATGGTGCTTCACCTGTGGAAGCCCAGCTGGCTCCTGCTCGAGTGAACGCGCTTGCAGAACTCGACAGGCATTACGAGGGAAAATCATTCTGATCAAAGTTCTAAGTTAGAGTATACACTGGAAATTGATTCACTTAGGTTATATTATAGGTGGAGAAATACCCTGGAAGTCAGTGCTTGAGAAAACAAGATTGAGAGTCATATGAGGCCCATCACTCCAGGAGACTTCGATGTATGAAAAGGAGTTTTGGAGTAGAAGTTTGGAAAGTACCCATGCTAAACTGGACTGTTGCCAAGATTATTAATGCATCACTTTGATGAGCCAAGAATTTCCGTTTTTCCCCATCAGAGAGGATGTCTGCCATAATCTGAGGCAGCATGAGGACAGAGCTTTTTATTCTAAGAAGAACAGTTTTCCGCATGAAGGAGAGAATTGTAGGTAGGATCTTATGCCCGGGAACATATCTTTGAGTCACTCCCCATAGAAGAAATGTACTTAAAAAACTGCCTTTTGGGCTTCAATTTCCCTACTTAAAAGTAATAAAAATGGGAGGTTTTTGAGTTTAATTCGGATACCAAAGATATTTCAGGAGAAATGACACAGTGTATTAAAATAAAGGATATATTTTAGATGACAGTGTTTAATAAACTCTTGCATTTGGCAGAAACACTAATTGTCACCATTACATACGTCTGAATCACTGAAGCAGATATGAACTGCAAGAAAGCTGGCTGGTGCATCACTAAGTGGTCCTCACCCTGGCGATTTCTAAAATTCTTCCTTATGTTAGCTGAACACGTGTATATATGCACACATAGTCAGTCTTTTGCAAGCTAGTGAGGCTAATGAAGATAAAATCATTACTCAGGACATTGTTCTTGACCTTACACTTTAACCTAAATTTTCAGGCTGGATCTGCTATTCATTGCTCCCATCTCTCATTTGATCAGAATTGCATGGCTGTGGGCTGTGCTGAAATCCTCTAGAGGTCAAGTCTGGCTACGTATTCATAATTCTGTAGCAACCGAAAAGCCAAGGATGTCAGTATTAGTTCAGAAATGTATGGATAGAGTCCTACAATCAAGCAAGAGGCTCTAACTGGTATAAGCTCAATTGAATGCTCTTAAAAACAGTTCAATAAGCTGTTTTTGGATCATAAAAATTTCAGAAGTGTGATCTATGCATATGGAAAATATAGCCATCTTTTGTGATAGCCAATTTCCTTTGGGTAATAGTAGGAACATTGGCATTATTTGTCTAGATCTGTTCAGCATTTCATACTTTTCTAAGTGCTTTAAAACCTTACCTCATAAAGATATTTAGTTCCAGCCAATTCCTTCCCACTTACAGAAATTAGGCTTGAGCACAGTGGTAGAAAACAGCTATTGAGCCATGTTAGTTCACATTATTTTTCAGAATCTACTGAATGCAGAACCCTCCTTTTCCTTTATCACACAACAACTTGACTACAGGAATGCAGTACTGTCCTCATTTGTCAACACACCAGCAAAAGTGCAGGGCTTGGGCAGTCTCGACAAGATTCCTTCGGGGCTGGGATTGGAACAGAGGCTTCTGACCTTGTGGTCTGCATGACTGGTGACCGTAGTCAACCACCAGCCACTTTGTGAGATGACCATGGATGAACTGGGAGGGGGGAGAAGAAGAGAGAAACACTACCAGACAGAAAGCGGTTCCATGTTGTATTTTGTCTTGTAAAAGGTTATGAATATGTAACAATTGCTCTGTGAATTCCTGTATTTCCCATCTCCCCATGTGAACGGTTCCATTCCCTTCACAGAAGTGGAGACAAACGAATGAAAATGTGGAAGAAAAAGGTTTTGTAAGCAGTTTCTGAAAAGAAAGCGTTTTTAAATTTCACGTATACAGTTTTGAAACTCAGAGCAATTAATTTTGAATTTAAAAACAAAAATAGTCCAAGGAATTTTCTACAACCTCAATATAAGAGTTTTCTATCCTACTAGTGGCACCAATACATTGTATTTATTTTTACATAAATTGTATTTATTTTTAGCAGATGTGTACACACGAGGGTGCACATGCAAAACATGATGGAAAGACCCAAACTTGACCAGGGGTGAGTCGTGCTGAGGGTGGAAGGTAAATGGAAGGATTAGAACAGAGCTCGGGGCCTTGGTGCTCGGACTTCGGCAGCGTCCTCTCAGAATCGGGTGTTCAAAGCGTCCACAAGCAGTGACGCCACCAGGCCAGGAGCTTCCTACTGTGAACCCTGACTGGAAAGCAAGGCGCCACTGACAAGTCCAGATGCACTGCACTGGATGGGGAAGCTTCTGTGAGAGAGAGTCTGCAGAGAACTAGTTAGGAACACAGACATTACGAGGGCTGGGCATTTAGCTCGGTGGTGCCACGCCTGCCTTCCGAGTGGCAAGGTCATGAGTTTGATTCCCAGTGCCGCTAAAAAACAAAATTAAAAGTTGCGTAACATGTGAATAGACATGATAAATATGTTTCGCAAGTAGTCAGGCTGTTAAATCATGGTAATTGACATAAGGTGAAAAAGATTGTATGTGTATGGTAAAGCTGGTATGGGCTCCTTTCCGTTTCTTCCATTGTGTTTTTTATTATTGTTATTGTTACTATTATTATTATAATTATTATTACTATTACTTGTAACTGTTGTTCATTTATTGAATGCTAAGCGAGTTGAAGGACAATTCTGTAATATAAATCTACCATGGAAGATAATGGAGAAATTTTCTACTTTAAATGTTAAAATATGTTTTATAATGTTAGTTTAATATTCCAAAGGGAGGATTTCCTGATCACATAAGTAGAAGTATGGCATTTTATATTTCTTCTTAGACATTTATCATGCATTTTGACAGATTAAAGACTCAAACATTTTCCACTTAAAATAGATGGTTAGTTTTTATTGACGAAGTGTTTTTCCCCCCCACATTTATACTTCTTTGCATAGTATCAATAAAAGGAACTAGCTTTACATCCCTCTGGGAAAGCAAGATGGTTTATTCCATCCTGTTATTGATTACAGAGATAATCTAGCAGCACCAACCACAGGATTTGTGGATATGTTTTAGGGGATGTTAAAAGGAGCTAGGATCAAGGAGTAAGGTGTTACCATGTACTAGGAAGCCTGACATCAATTCTAGTGGGAAACTGTAGAGGGTTTCGCTGTTACTTTCATATCAAGACCCTTGGCACAGTGTGTTACATAGGAAATAATATGTCTCTGCCTACTGACTTTCACTACCCAAGCAGCGGCACTCTCTAAATAACGCCTCCTTTCTCTAGATGAAAATACACACTCATTATAAGGATGTTAAGACTGGAGCGACTCTCCTTCTGCCCTGGCTTAGGTCTAATTTCTATTAGAGACTGCAATAGTTCCTTAGTCACTGACTAAATCCACAAATTGTCATCAATCAAGGAAACATATTTACCTGAACACCAGTTAAGCTGCTGTTTGAAAATAGTTTAAAAACTATGATGTCCAATTAACAGACCTAGAGGACTTTGTACATACAAATGTTCTACCACAAAAACATCCTCTGTCCTGCTCTGGGTACTCAATAGTTTTCCTTTTTTTCTGTGATCTTGGGAAAACTGAAATAAAAAAGTCACATGACATTTTTGCTTCTGTCTTTAGATCCTTTCATGCTGTGTATTTCTGTGAACATATCTGAACCCGAAGCAGTATGAACTCCATCCTGTTAGCTCTTTATGATAGATCATTTCCGCAGTGCCCTGCATCCCCTGTGCACACTTACACACACACACACACACGCTCATGCACACACATTCATACACACTCATGATCCAGAGCTTCATCTCAGGCACTGATAAAAATGTGGGAAGGACAGGGCAAGGGCAGCAGCTATGGCTGCTCCAGGCATCTGTCCAACTTACTGTGACGCTGCACTTCTGAAGGACAGTTGATGGTCACGTTCCTAATCTATCCAGCTTTATTTCCCTCTTTTGCCCACAAGGACATCATCTGCTCTGCTAAAAATCAAGAAGTACTTTCTCATTCTTCTAGTTTAGCAGCCTAATAATGATGCCAAGGGGGAAAATTCTATTAACTTGCCCTGTCAAATGATTCCAATCCATGAGGGAATTTTGTAATAAATTGTTATAGTTTTGTATCATAACATTCCTATTTTCATCTATTCAGTAGAAACAATATTTGACCACCTCCAATCTGTTGGCATTTCGCTCATCTTCCATGGTTCTGCATAATCATTCTCAGTGGTGCAACATGTTCACTTATAAAAGATTTTTCATCCAAAATATTTTAAAATATTTGTATTTGAGAGCTGATTCAACCCAAAATTTGACTGTATGATTGTTTAAAAACTTCTTGATAACAAAATATATTGAAAATAGTACATCAGGGAGGTAAGTGAACTACACGCTGGTATGTGTGTCTGTCTCATTCAACTCCTTAAATGAGAGAAATCATGCAGAACAAGAATAAATTGATATTAGCTCTCATAAATGATTAGTGGACACTGACTGATAAACATAAAATTATATACATATAGATATATAGGTATGGATGTAGATATAGATAGATATCTGCATAGGAAATTTGTTGTAAAAACAAGAGTAGAGGGAACCAGAAATCAGAATATTAAAGGAAACTGAATAGAAGTGTTTGATTTTAGAGTTAATAGAAACAAGTGTGTTTGGTTCATGCTTGTCAAAGGTCAGTGTCAGTCACACGGGGAACATGTTGAGGTGCAGTCTGACTGGAAACTCTTGAGTGATGGCCATAGATCTGTCCCCAAAATAGGTGATGCTTGTTGTGGTCCTGTTACCTGAGAAGGAAAAAATGACAAGAAAACAGACACAGACACACATAAAACAAGACGAGACTGCAGCTGCGAGGGCTGGGTTGCATTTATTTTTATGGCACTCTTTCTGGGCAGTCCTCCCCCCTCCACATAGTTAACTGTTTCTCACTCCAAGATAGTTCTAGGTTTCCTTTGGATGCTAATGATTCTTTGGTGCTGCTCGGAGTGAAGGCCTGATCAGAAACTGTTTGGAGGGGGAGCCCAGCAATTTGAGAAAATGAGATTGTAAATGAGTTGCAGTATGTATAGTTGATATTGTGAAATAGAAAATATTTAAAAAGGAAAGAAGGTCTAGGACTAAATAATGAGGAGAAAAAGAATGTGACAATAATAAAGAAAAAAGGATACAAAGATTATGTATATTGAGGGTGGGATTTCAGGGTGGGGGACAGGGGGAAAATGAGAATCAAGTCATGTCATATTCTGATATGTCATGTCATATTCTGATATAAACTCTCAATGTTGAATACAATGATGATGTGTTAACATAATGTACCAATAAAGATTTAAATTAAAAAACAAAAGAAGCTCTTCAGGGCCTTCTGGTAGTTGGTGCAGAGGTGACTCCCTTTCTACTGGCCTGTGCCTCCTTTTACTGCCACTGGTATCTCCCAACCCTACAGGAGGAAGAGCCAGGACTCAGTCTCGCTCCTTCAGCCCTCTACCCACCGGGCAGCATGCATTTCTTTCATTTTCTTCTTTCTCCATCACTAGGGCAAATGCTGTCAACATTCGGCCAGAATGGGTGTCTCAGAGATTTGTCACAATCTTTTCAGCCACACTGGCTCATTAGGATTGCAATGTTAAATGCTGCTGTTGGTGGGTGGTTAGGGCAACAGAAGGCCTGGCTCCCCAAAATGACATTTCAATATCCTCAAAGATCTTAAAAACTTGAAAAAGCTTCTGAGAGGATTGCCTAGTTACCATTCTGGGGTGTGAAATGTCAGCATACATTATTTCTGTGACCTCCTTAATTATACCTCCAAATGGGAGTGAATTTTTCACAAATAGGAGAAATATTTGCTTTGGATCTCACTATACTTTAAACACACGATCTAGGCAAAGCTGAAGCCCTGGACTATCCTCTTCCCTCACCTCATACATCATTTTGCTTTCCTAATCTCCGCCCTGGTTGAGCGTGGGTAGTTTTGCTCACAGGCAGGACTGATGCTCCTCTGATTCCTCCCCACAGGCTTACTTCATGTAAGATATTTTTCTATACAACATAACACTTTATAAATCTAACCAGTGAGTTGTGATATGTGTACATCACTTTCATTATTTCAGAATATCTGTAGGTGAAAGCCAGGCTTTCACTAAAGGTCAGCCAGGCTCACTGATTGTAACTCCATCTCTTGGTGACTCCATCTCAGCCCAAAGCAGGACTGCCTCTTCAATCAATCTACAGTGGCCCGACTCTGTGTGCGCTTCAACCAATTTGCGACTGTCCCCACTTGTATGTTTATACCCTCTACCTTTTACTATAGAAGTAACTGAATTTACATTAAAGAGGGAACAATTCTTGAAATGCTCCCCAGAGTCTGTGTGGTGACTCTGCATGCTCACCCTCCTGGTCTGGGCCTCTGGACCAGATCTTTGGCCACATACCTCCCAGATGCCAACGACTAAAATACTTAGTCTAAAAGTTTATATGACCTTTGACATTAAAATAGCTGGTTCAGAAAATGTGTTATTTGGTTGAAGAACTCGAGTTTGTTTAAATTGTGAGTCTTTAGTTATTGAACTGCTGTTCAATTGCTGCCAGCTGTCAGTTTCCCAGGATAATATTTTAATTCACTAATTCATTTTCCAATTGTAACTAGTTATGATTTCTCATTTAATACAGCTTTTAATTTGTTATACTTACATTTTATCATTGTTTCCCTAATTTCTAATTAACATTTTTATATGACAAAGGTTTTTGTTGTTGTTGTTGTTGTTGTTGTTGTTGGGGATCTCTTCTGTTTTAAGTTAATATTCATCTGGTTGAGCATATTAAAGGTCTTCCAAAATATGTTTCAGTGGTTCCATAAAATTATCTTTATCTACAGTGAGGTTCATTGACTGTCCCTTGTAGGATTCAACTTGCTCATATGTTTTGAATGTTTAATTCCACTCTCCTTTTATGAAAATGCTGTTCGTTTTTCTTCTTTTTGTCTCTTTTCCTGCTTATTTTTTTGGTGCTCTTCTGTCTCTGTTTTGCTTTCAGTCTTGTTTCTCAAACACCCAAGCAACCAACCCAGAACTGGGTTTCTAAGTTGGGGACACTGTGGGAAGCAGATCCTGTCCATGCTAGGCTCGTGAAGTTTGTGTTTACGGTGTCTCATATGCCTGAGACTTGCAGTTGTGCAGGCCAGTGATGTCTGGTCGGTAGACACTAACCTTATATAAATGTTTAAATTTAATTTTAGTCAATTACATTAAATGTGAAGCGCAGTTTTCAGTTGTACTCTTCTTTGTGTGTAATTGCCTATATAGCAGACATCACTTCTCCATTATTACAAACAGTTCTATTGCTTAATACTGCCCAGTGACAAAATTATGTCCTGTTCTGTACTCTCCCCTCCCCTGTCCTTTCCTTTTCCTTCCCTTCCTTTC
>PVIR01021470.1:0-19066 GCA_004026965.1 Petromus typicus
GTGGTACTGGTTGCTGCTGGGCGTGAGTCTCCACACCCAGTATTGTTATGTGGTTTCCGGGGAATCGAACCCCGGCCCTTGCGCTTGCAAGACAGGCGCCGGAACCACTGAGCTAACTCCCCGGCCCAGACATCCACATTTTGACAATACTATGTATGAACCTTGAGGAAATTATTCCAGAGGAGATATACTCTCCCCCGTCACTGCAGAAAACATTAGAGGCCTTAACATTTTTATTAGTTACACTGGGTTTGGTGATGCACTAGGGAGGCTGAGTCAGGAAGATCACCAAGAGTCTGAGGCTAGCCTGGGCTATAGAGCGAGACCCTGTCTCAAAAAATAACACCAATAACAACAAAAAGTACGGTAAGTGCCCATGAACATCCAAGTTTCAAACTTTCACAAATATGAACAGACCTCATAATACGAGGGGATGTGAACTAATTGTAAAAGTGATGCATGTCTCTGCCGGATGTTGTTTCTGATAGTGTGGAGAGGACAGTGCTCAGTCAGAGTCCAGAAGAAGAGGAAAAGCAGTGCTGACGTGTAGGGACTGCAAGGAAGTGCAAAGCACTGCATAGTGTACATTTGTGTCTAAGACGTGTAATGCTCACCTTGCCAGACTAAGGAAAGAGTCAGACTTACATGCATTCTCCCAGAGCAGAGCTCATTTGTATGTTGGGGGCTTACTGTACCAGTTAGTATGTACTTGTATCTGTATAATTTTAGGATGTAGAGTAATAGAAATAGTCATGTCTGAGTGCAGAGGCAGATGGAAAATATACATGCATGTCTTTGTATATGGGATTGAACCCAGAGTATGCAGTGCATGCCTTGTGCATGTTAAGCATGCAGTCTACCACTTCAGTGTATCTCCAACCCCTGTATCATCTGATTATTAATCCATGTAATATATTACCTGTTTTTAAAATGAAAAACCCAAGAGTACTAGCACACACCTGTAATCCTAAGATGCAGGATGCTAAGGCAAGAGGATCACTGTGAGTTCAAGGCCAGACTGGGCTAATAGTGAGTTCAAGACTAGCCTGAACAACACAGCATGATCCTGTCTCAGTAAAACAAACAATTAGGACGTGTCATATACTGGTAGAAGTTTTCATTGTTGAATGCGATCATGATGTATATATAGAATATACCAATAAAATCAATTAGTAAAAAAAAAATACACCACCACCCCCCCCACGCACACGTGTGCGTGTGCCAAAAAAAGAAAGCTGAACATGGTTGCAGATACCTTTAATCTCAGCATTCTGGTAGACTGAGGCAAGAGGGTTGCAAGTTTGAACCCAGCTCAAGCAATTTATAAACTTAGCAAGACTGTCAAAATAAAAAGGGCTGATGATGTAGTCTCCTGCAAAGGCTCTGAGTTCAATCTCTAATACCTCAATAAAAAACAGTAAAATTTTTTTTTTTTTTTTTTTGGAGACAGGGTCTCGCTTTGTGGTTCAGGCTGGCCCTGAGCTCAGCCTCAAACTCACATCACAATCCTCCTGCCTCTGCCTCCCGAGTGCTGGGATCACAGGCGTGCGCCACCACGCCCGGCACTGTAAAAATATTTTTTTAAGGCAAGGTCTTGCTATGTAGTTCAGGCTGGCCCTGAGCTCAGCCTCAAACTCAGCAATCTTCCTGCCTCTGCCTCTCAAGTGCTAGGATTACAGGCGTGAACCACCACGCCTGGCACTGTAGTATGTGGTACTGATTGCTGGTGGGCATGAGTCATCACGCCCAGTATTGTTGTATGTGGTTACTGGGGTCAAACTCAGGCCCTTGCCCTTGCAAGACAGGCACTGGAACCACTGAGCTAAATCCCCAGACCAAAACCAATAAAATTTTAAAAGTCACTTTTAGAAACCTATAGCCCAGTTATTGCCAGATGTCCTCCTGGAATCATGGGTCTTAGTTTTCTATGTTAGATTAATTCTATGGTTTTCTATGTTAGATTAATTCTTTGTGTCACCTCACGCTCACAGTTTTAGAAAGTGGCTCATTGGCTCACTCCACTGTCTGCTCATTTCAGCCTTTCATCCGCTGTAGCTTACAGTGCAGAGATCTGGTTGACGAAGCAAAGAAATTTCATCTGAGGCCTGAACTTCGGAGTCAGATGCAGGGCCCCCGGACAAGAGCTCGTCTAGGTAAGCTGCCATCTTGGCAGAACGGAATATTTTGAGCTACTTTTTGCAGGTACCATAATGTAGTTGAGAAGAACATTCTGTAAGAAGTTACAAAGACTTAATTTCAAGCCTGCTTTTAATTTTTTTTTTTTTTCTTTGATACTGGGCTTCTGAGTCAAGGACATCCTATCACTGAGCTACATCTCAAACACTTTTTTTCCCCTGTACCACAGATTGAACTCAGGACCTTGTGCTTGTGAGGTAGGCATAGTGTTGCTGAGCACTTTTTATTTTGAGACAGAGTCTTACCTAGGCTAGCCTCAAACCCATGATTCTCCTGCCTCAGCCTCCTGCATAGGTTGGGTTACAGATGTGTGCTGGTGTGGCTGGCTGAGTTAAATCTTTTCTTGTCCCATCTCAGACAAGTCAGCATTCTAAGCTTTCCTTTCTAGAAGCAGAGTATCCTTTATTTCATGTAACTGTTTTGTGATTAAATGAAATCGAGTGTACAAGATTTTTTTTTTTTTTTTTTTAGGTTTTTTGAGACAGGGTCTCGCTTTTGTGGTTCAGGCTGGCCCTGAGCTCAGCCTCAAACTCACATCACAATCCTCCTGCCTCTGCCTCCCGAGTGCTGGGATGACAGGCGTGAGCCACCACGCCCAGCACTGTGGTATGTGGTACTGGTTGCTGTTGGGTGTGGCTCTCCACACCCAGTATTGTTTTGTGGTTACCGGGGAATCGAACCCGGGCCCTTGCGCTTGCAAGACAGGCGCCGGAACCACTGAGCTAACTCCCCAGCCCCGAGTGTACAAGATTTTTATAAATTGTCCGATATTATGTAATGTGATTTTATTTCAGTACTTTTAGATTTCGTCAGATTATTTTCAATGTCATGTGTAAGCCATATGCTCCCACCCACTTCCTCTCTCCCCTTATGTGTTGTTTCCATTCTAGAATGAAAAGAGGGAGGGAAAGGAGCCAAATATAGTAGGAAATACAGCTTTTTGGCAGTGAATGCAGCTGGTATGAGCCTGGCCTCTGGAGCCAGACTTGTGGGCAAATCCCAGCTCACCATGCCCCAGCACAGTCACCTGGGAAGGAACCTTCAACCCTGCTTCATTTGCCACATCTGTAAAGTGATAACCATGTAGCATGTACCTCTAAGGCTGTTACAAAAGAATAACAAAGTAGGCCAGGGATTTAGCTAAGTATTTCCAGCATCTTCATGGCAAGCACAAGGTCTCAAGTTTGATCCACAGTGCCACGTATCACAATGCCAAGTGTGGTAGCTCATATTTGTAATCCCAGCACTCGGGATGCAGAGGCAGGAGGGTTGCTGAGAGTTTGAGACTAGCCTGAACTACACCAAAAAAGCGAGACCCTGTCTCAGAAAAAAAAAAAAAAAAAGTAAAGTATGTGAAAGCTTAGGACAGTTAGGTTCTTTGAGACAGGGTCTCACTTTATAGTTCAGGCTGGCCCTGAGCTCAGCAGTCCTCCTGCCTCTGCTTCCCGAGTGCTGGGGTTACAGGCGTGAGCCACCACGCCCGGCACTGAAGTGTGTGGTACTGATTGCTGCTGGGCGTGAGTCTCCACGCCCAGTATTGTATGTGGTTACCAGGGATCAAACCCAGGCCCTTGTGCTTGCAAGACAGATGCCAGAATCACTGAACTAAATCCCTGGCCGACAGTTATGTTCTTAACACATGTGGTAGACCTAGGTTCAAAGCCCAGTCTACCAAAATTGGTTGAACTTGTCAGTCCGTTTGAGATCTTGTTTCTTCCTCCAGTGAGGGTTATTTTCTTACTCACTAGGTTGTGGGGTTGGAGGTTAAATGAGATAATATAGATAAGATGCCTAACATTGCAGCTGATACAGAACAAGTAGTCAGATATTTCTTCACTTCCATTGCTATTCTTCTCCCTTCTTCACCCTCCCAAAAGCCTGGCTATAATATAGCTGCTCATTGAAAGTTTTAAGCAGATAGTGTTTTGTTGTTATTGTTATTTGTTTGGTTGAGTTTTGCTTTTTTTTGTTTGTTTGTTTTGAGACAAGGTCTCAGTGCAAATTGGCTTTGAACTCACAGCAGTCCTCCTGCATCAGCCTGTCAAATGCTGCATTTAGCAGAATAGGTTTTCCTCTTATGTTGTGCGTTTGTCTTTGTGTTATAGGGATCAAATCCACATCCTACACATGCTAGACAAGAGCTGCACCCCCCCACACCCCTTTCCCATCTTTTTGGTGTATCTCTGTAATTTAATTTCTTCTGTAAATATTAGTTGTTTGCTTTTGAAAATGAAGTTACTTGAATCAGGATCCAAAATCCACACATTGCACTGATTACCCATTGTCTTTGGGCTCATTTGGTGTTTAGATTTTTCTTTCTACCTTTTGGCTTTGTCTGGCTAATTAATTTGTTAAAGAAACTGAGTTGTTTGGCTTGCAGAATTTCCATATCTGGATTTTGCTGATTATGTCCTTATATCGTCATTTAGCATGTTTTTCTGTTGGCTGTGTTTTCCAGAGACTGGTGATTATTATAATGGACACTTGGTAAGATTTAGGTTCTGTGTGTCTGTGTGTGTGTGTTCTCTTGGGGATTGAACCCAGGACCTTGTGCATACTTGGCAAGTAATCTACCACTGAACTATACCTCAGCCCTTTTATTTTTATTGTTAATTTTATGTATTTATCTTCATGAGAGGGTCTCACAATTAGCCTGGGCTGTTTTTGAACTCTTGTAGCACATGCTGCCCTCAGCTGTGTGATTCTTCTGCCTCAGCCTCCCAGGCTCCTTGGATTGTAGATAACATGCCACCACTAGCTTTCGTGTCCAGGTTTTTAGAAATATTACCATATAGATGGGAATGTTCTTTCTGTTGGTCACATCACGCAACACAGTGTCTAATGGTACTGTAGTAGCTTTCCCTGTATTGATTGTAGCAGCCATTGATGATAATTATCAAAGCTGTTGCCTTATAGGATTTGCCCTTGTTTCTTGTTACTTTCAAGGTGCTAGTTAGCCTCTTCTAGTGTTTATAAGATCTACTGCTCTCCTAAATGCCTTTGTAGTGATTAAATTGTCCAGAGCTCTGCCAAACTCATCTCCATTAATAAAACAGACTGCACAGAGAATTTCCTATAATTTTACTCTCTGAAAGCCAATATAGGAAATAGTTTATCAGAATAAAGCCTTACAGAAAAAGAGAATATAAATATTGTCAGAATGGCTTCTTTGGAAAAATAGAGAAAAGGACTCTTCACTTTCCCTTGAGCTTCAGTTCTCACTTCAGATCCTTGCTGAGTCCCAGGGACCTACCTCCCACCTTCTCTTCCTCGGGTTGCTGTATTCTAGCACCTGGACACCAAATCTCAGAGAAGCTATATCTTTGCTGTTTACCACCCTGCCATCTTCCCAGAAGTCAAGAAAAGGACTTGGCCTTTAAAACCTTTGTCTTCCTTGCCTGGCAGTTTAATGAATTGGCAGGGAAAGTAGTACATAGTAACAAAAAAGAGATTTTTAAGATGCATAACTGATTCCTAAGTCTTATCCTGCAACTTTTCTATGAAAAGATAAGGGGAATTTTGTTTTCCATTACCAAAAATAAAACAAAAACTTCCCAATTTGGGTTTTCCAGGTTGGGAAAACCAAGGAATGCCTGTAGCCTTAGGTCCTGACTTACTATGTTAGTCATAGTCATCTAGCCCGGTTGAAATGCTACAGTGATGTATTCAGGTTTGCCTTTTGGAGTTTTAATATTGTCCAGGAGTTTACATTTCAGAGATTCAGGCCTTCAAGATTCGTGTTCTTGTTAACCATGTGGGGAATCTCCTATTTCATACTATTTCACGTGGAGTGAAAAACAGTGTAGCCTAGAACTGTTTCTACTTAATGCTGTCACACAGCCAGGGATCCTGTACTAACTTACCTTTTTCTGCCTTGTCTTTAGGAGCCAATGAAGTGCTTCTGGTGGTTGGAGGTTTTGGAAGCCAGCAGTCTCCCATTGATGTGGTTGAGAAATATGACCCCAAGACTCAGGAGTGGAGCTTTTTGCCAGTAAGCGATGGTGGAACTATTCCTAGGCAAAAAGCCCATTCCCTGACTATTGATGATAACTAATCAGCCCTAAGTGTAGAACAGTCTGGTATCAGCACAGTATTCTATCCAATAGTGTTGTTTACACAGTAGGTACACAATAAACAGTTTTTGACTGTTCACGTTAGATTTGGCTTCAGAAGTGTCACTAGCTGTGTGGCAAACCCAATTCAGCTGCTGCCACTGTGTGAGCTCCCAGTCTGTATGAAATTGGGCAAGTACTCAGTTGAACTGAGAAGTTTTTATCTTCCTCAATACATCTCTATTTCAGTACAGCATGAATAATAATCATTTCTGAGAAAATGATAGAAATATTTTAGACTTTTTATTAGGATCTAGGAGTCCTAGTTCCTTGATTACCAATGTGGAAATACTTTTCCACTTTATGGGACAGTATTAGTCTCTTAGTTTAGTGTTTTTGAAAAGGGAAGGAGTCAGACATTGGTTATAGAAAGCCCCAGAATCCGTCAGAAGCCTTGAATTGAGGCAGATGTGCAGAAGGCTTGCATCTTTCAGAGGACCACGGCAAGCATTTCATGCAGTAGGCAGTGAGCTGCAGGACACCTCAAGACGAACTACTGCCTCACAGAGGTCCGTGGAGACAGGTGAAGAAACATAAAAATGAGGGACTAGAGGGTCAGAGATTTATCTCAGTGGTTCCAGAGTCTGCCTGGCAAGTGCAGAGTCCGGAATTCGATCCCAGTACCATATAGAACAATGTCGGACATGGTGGCTCATACCTGTAATCCCAGCACTTGGGAGGCAGAGGCAGGAGGATTGCTGTGAGTTTGAGACTAGCCTGGGCTACATAGTGAGTTCAGAGCCAGCCAGAACTACACAAAGTGAGACCCTGTCTCAAAAAGCAAAACAAAACAGAAAAGCAAAAAATGAGTGGCTGGAGCTGGGTTTGGTGTGCATGCTTGTGATCCCAGCCCTGGGAAATTGAGGAAGGAGGATTGCTGTGAATTGGAGGCCAGCCTGAACAATATAGTAAGCCCCTATCTCAAAAAGGAAAGGAAAAATGGCAGGAAACAGAAGGGATAATATAAGGTAAGGTCTAAACTTGCATGACTGAAGTGCTCTGTACCTCTTCCCTCCAAATCCTTAGAGCATCACTCGAAAGAGACGGTATGTGGCCTCAGTGTCCCTCCATGACCGGATCTATGTAATTGGTGGTTATGATGGCCGTTCCCGCCTCAGTTCAGTGGAATGCCTGGACTACACAGCAGATGAAGATGGCGTCTGGTATTCTGTGGCCCCCATGAACGTCCGACGTGGCCTTGCTGGGGCTACCACCCTGGGAGGTAGGCTTAGAGTTTGATCTTGCTGTGGCAGGATCAGTGTGCTTGCTTCTGGTAGAGAATGGAATATCCAGGAGAAATCAGTACAGTCAAATAGTGTTTTGCTTTTGGAAATAGCATGTTAAAAGGGCTGTTCATTATTCATGTACATTTCAAAACTGATAAAGTTGGTAATTCAAGTTCTAGTGTGCTAGATGGGAACTGGCTGATTTTTTTTTATAAACTCCCGCATAGTCTTTGAACACTTACAGATTTCGTCTTACACCATTCCTTTTAGATATCCTTAGTACTATGCTATCTTCTTATCTCTGAGGTTTAATTAACTTAACCCATTTAAAAAAATTTTGCCAGGTTTAGTGGCACAGGTTTATAAGTCCTTATACTCACAAGACTGAGGCGGGTGGATTACAAGTTTGAGGCCAACCTGGGCAACTGTTTTTGTTTTTGTGTTTTTCTCCAAGGCATCTCTCATCCTTTAACACTCTGTAATTTGTTCATCTGAGCAGATATGATCTATGTCTCTGGAGGATTCGATGGAAGCAGACGCCATACCAGCATGGAGCGATACGACCCAAACATTGACCAGTGGAGTATGCTGGGAGACATGCAGACAGCCCGAGAGGGTGCTGGACTGGTAGTGGCCAGTGGAGTAATCTACTGTCTAGGTATACAGGCTAGGACCCAAGATGGAGAGAACTCCGTGGTTAGCAGACTCGAGTGGGATCCCTTTTTTTACTAGAATGAAGTTCATACAGACTTCTTCAGCAAAAATTTTGTTTTATCTCAGTGTATTTTCCACTTACTAGAATTATCTTATTCTTCTAAACAGTAAGTAAAAATCCTGCCAGGGATTTAGCTCCATGGTTCTGGTGCCTGCCTCATAAGTACAAGGTCTAGGGTTCTAGCCCTGGTACAAAAAAAAAAAAAAAAAACCAATAAATATCCCATCATTATTCTTTGGGTTATTAGCACTTTGAGAGTGCTGAGACTAGAGGAAATAGTTAAGCCCACTTGGAGAAGACCAGCCCAGCCAGTAATGGACCTGAGGATATACTCTTCTTTATGTAATGATCTCTGCTTTGTCTTCCAGGAGGATATGATGGCTTGAATATCTTAAATTCAGTTGAGAAATATGATCCCCACACAGGACACTGGACTAATGTTACTCCAATGGCCACCAAGCGTTCTGGTAAGACCTGTCAGGTCTGAGGGAGGAAACAGTGGGCCATAGTGCCATCAAATCTTTCCATCTGGAATGGAGGGATGTGTGATACCACAGAATGGACTAGAGACTTACTGTAAATGTGAGGAAGATTCTAGTCTCTTCTGCCACCTTGTTTTCCCTAATTAGTAGGATAAAGACAGTTTAAGCAGGGCTCAGGATGTAGCTCAGTGGTGCCACTGCCTGCCTGGCAATTGGGAGGTTCTGAATTCCATCCCCAGTTCCTCCAGAAATAAGATAGCTTAAACCTCCAACTTGATTATGAATTTTAGGGCAAACATCTTATTTTATTCATTTTTAAAATGCATTCTAGAATACCTCATACAATTTTGTGCGTGTGCTACATCTTAAATGTCTTTTTTTTTTTTTTTTTTTTTTTTTTAAGGTTTTTTGAGACAGGGTCTCACTTTGTAGTTCAGGCTGGCCCTGAGCTCAGCCTCAAACTCACATCACAGCAATCCTCCTTCCTCTGCCTCCTGAGTGCTGGAATTACAGGCGTGAGCCACCACGCCCGGCACTGTGGTATGTGGTACTGGTTGCTGCTGGGCGTGGGTGTCCACGCCCAGTATTATATGTGATTACCGGGGATCTAACCCGGGCCCTTGCACTTGCAAGACAGGCGCCAGAACCACTGAGCTAACTCCCCGGCCCCTTAAATGTCATTTAAATAAAATCTCTAATGCAGAAGGCTAATAGAAGAATAGCTGTTCACGTTCACTGTGAGCCTCTTAAAGTGACCTACTTGAGGTGTGAGACAGGAGAAAGCACCATATACTGTTCTGTTTTACTTCCTCTGGATAAAAGTTACACCAGAAACATAATCACAGTTCTTCTCCTTTCTTTCATTTTTATTGTCCCTTTTTTTTAAACTCTCTTGTTTTCTTCTGAAGAGGGGTAAACTCTCAGTTAATGAAAACAAAGAAGAGAGCCATTTCAGCCTTTGTACCCCTAAGCAGAGAGTTCACAGATGGACTAACCAGTGCTGTCCTAGATTTTTGGGCCTGTCCAGGCCAGTCCCATCTCCCTCATCTGCTCCAGCCTTAGTGCCATTCATTTGTTAATCCCCTTTTCTCCAGGTGCAGGAGTGGCCCTACTGAACGACCATATTTATGTGGTGGGGGGGTTTGACGGTACAGCCCACCTTTCTTCCGTTGAAGCATACAACATTCGCACTGATTCCTGGACCACTGTTACTAGTATGACCACACCACGGTGCTATGTCGGGGCCACAGTGCTTCGGGGGAGACTCTATGCAATTGCAGGGTGAGTAACATCGTCGTACATCGAGGGCAGGAGTTTCTGTGATTCCCGTTTGTGGATGGAGACAGTTTGGGATGGCGGCACAGCTCCAGTGACAGTATTAATGAAAGACATATATGGAAAGAAATAGAAAGCTCATTTCTTTTTCTTTTCTTTTATTTTTCTCCCTCTCCCATGCTCAGATATGATGGCAATTCCCTGTTGAGTAGCATTGAATGCTATGATCCTATCATTGACAGCTGGGAAGTGGTAACATCCATGGGAACCCAGCGCTGTGATGCTGGTGTATGTGTTCTCCGGGAGAAGTGACCATTATCGGGGCACCATCCAGAGCTGGTGACCAGTTCAAGGGGTAGTTTGTGGGAGCACCGAGAATGTCTTATTTGTCACTGTGCACGGGGTGACTTCTGGCACCAGTGCAGTGAGGACTGTACTTACTTGACACATACTCCTCACACTGGTTAAGACCCTCAGAAGAGTGAATGGCAGGAACTTAACAAAGAGCGTGCACATTAGATGGGTGTAAGAGACTGGATCTTCATGTACCCTGTTACTTCCCACATGCTTGGAAGACTATGTCCGTGTGCCTCGTATACTGCAGAGAACTACATGTAGATGGAGTCCAGCCTGGAAAATCGGAAGGATACCAGCTTTAGTAAGCTTGGTAAAATGCAAGTATTTTTTCCAGGAGCAAATATCTTTTCTAGTGTACAAGTAGCTAAGGGCACCACAGTTTCCTTTTGGAGAAAAAGGCAAGGGAGACCCCATCATAACTTTGGACACCAGGACGAGATTCGTGTGATAGTCCGTTGATGGAAGGAAAGGGTTAACATATCAGAACTGAGGTTGGAATACATGACAGGAGCTGACTTGGATGGAATGTGAATGAACCTGGTACACCACTGAAGCATAACCTGGAAGACTGAGGAGGACATACTATTGGAAGGATCTTTGTATTTCCCCAGCATCTTTCTCGAGTGTCATACATCTTGGCACTGAAAACTGAGAGAATAACAATGAACAAATATTGAGATGAGAGAAGATGGCATAAATTTGAGACTTCAGTATACCCGGGATTAATTAGAAGTACCTGTGATTTGACAGTTGTCTTATTCCCTGCCAGGGCTTATTATGTAGCTGGGGCGATGTTTGTCTTGAATGGGTGAAAGATTGTCTTTGTTGAACAAACACTACTATACCGGTACACTTACTATTTATTGGGGATGGGTTGGGAGTGGCAGCAGCCTAACATTTCAGCTACCTGATTACTGCCCCAGTTTTCAAGGGCACACTTCCGCTAAAGAGTGGTTTTTACTGCTGTGTTGGGTGCATTTAGTTGCTTTCCAGTAGTTACAGCACTTTGCCGTTGCATCCTGAGCTCCCCTGTGTCATGGAGTGAAGCTCTTGCTTTGTGGGTACTGCAAATGTGGAAATGTGATGACCTAAACAAGGGTGTGCACTTTCCCTCTTGCTCTGAGTTGTATTAACTGACAGAGTTCATTTCCTTTGTATTTTTTTACGAAAATATTAAAATTGTCTCAAATGCCTTTAAGAGTTTGTGGCTAAGCTGCTCTTTATTTTCAGCAGACATTATGGAAGCAGGCGTAAGGATTAGCTGTAGTTTCCGTCTTTAACCTGGTCACCTGTGTGTTAAATAGCCCTGCTGTTTCCTTTAGAAGCTGCCAAGAGAGCATTTTACCACCAGGGAGATCCTCATCATTAAATGTTTACCTGAATTTGCTGTATGCAGTTGCCCTTCTTACACTCGGAGTTTCCTTGAAAACCAAAGGAAAAGCAGAGGAAGCATTCTTGAACTCATTTAGCACCCACTTGAATTTTAGGGCTTCAGTCACCCGGTTATTTATCTCTGCTTTATGGCACATGATATAAGCAGCCACCCAGTATGCCTGCAGAGTTGCAAGAATCCTGATGTTCCCAGAGCAAAAGGGAGAGAAACTCCAAGACAAAATCATTGTCAGTGAGCAGCCTGCTAGCCTTTCCTTAGCTGATGCGTTGTGCCTGCTCACAATCCCTGCGCACCACAGCTCAGACCATCTCAGGTGGGAGGCTGGAGGCTGCAGGAGTGGAAGAGCAGCAGAGGTAAAGTGCTGATGGCCCTGAGGCTGCCCAGAGTGCTGACTTTCGCGTTTCAGATCAAATTCACAGTTCGCCACAACTGTGAATATTCCCTTGGTGGAAGGAAAGGGTTAACATATCAGAACTGAGGTTGGAATACATGACAGGAGCTGACTTGGATGGAATGTGAATGAACCTGGTACACCACTGAAGCATAACCCGGAGTATTCTATACAGAGTATTCTGCAAGGAAGCCAACATGTAAAACTCATTGCTCCTTTTCTAGTCTTTCTCCTAGTACCTACCTTCCATTGCTCACGCAGGAATACCGAAATCACACTAGTGCACACTAGTTTTTCCAGCTCCTGTAACTTGCAACCAGCCACTCAGTTACTTAACCTAGGAAAATTCTGTTATATTTGTACCATCCTCATCACAGTACAGACATCCACTTAGTTTCTAAGTTCACAGTTTTGTCTTTTATTGTACCGAATGCATTAGCATTATTTTCATTCGCTTTGTTACCAGGTGGCTCAGTCCATTATGTTGGATTTAAGGGTAATATTCTCCTGAAAACCTTACTGCTACTCTGTCTCTTCGTCCTTCTATTTTATTATCTTTCTAATGCTCAGATGTGGTCATCACAGTACTTTGTAAATATTAGTTACTTCTACCCTGAAAGTCCGTGGATTTCCAGTTCCCACATTAGCATGACTTTTAGACCCATGGCAGTCCACCTTCTTATCTTACCCACCGTTCCAACTTCCTCTCAGCGTATGTGCTTCAGTTACTGGACTATGAGCCACTTCTAAATTTGAGCTCACCCTGGTTCGTATTCCCACCGAAATCTTGCTCTCCTGACAATCCTAGTTCTTCTTTTTATATTTATCTTGTTGTGATGCCAGCATCTTGACACTGTGCTACATTGCCCTAGCCCTTATTTTTTTTTAAATTTGAGACAGGATCTCACTAAATTGCCAAGTTGTTCAGGCTGGGCTGCTGTCTCCACCTCCCAGAGTGCTGTGATTACTCGAGTGGGCTTCCATGTGGGCCCAGCCCGATTTATTACCCCTTACTGTCCAATTACAATTTTATCTAGGAAAAGCACTAATTGCCCAGAATTAGTCTTCAGTCCGTGCCTCCATTTGCAATAATTTATTCCTGTCATTGTTTCTATCTCATGCTATTGGGTTTGAATCTGTCTAATTTAGGCTATATTCTCCTGTAGAAAGTGCCTGTCATATCCTTAGGGTATAGAGAAATATCATTATTCTTAGTGTGCAACTAATGAAAGATGGAAAAAATACGTGCAGGGAATGTTGGCTGGATGACATTAATCAGATGATTTAGTCCCACCTCATCCTGTTCCCCTGCCCATGTCAGGAAGCCCAGAACCTGTTGCACTAGAAGTAAGCTGAGGCTGCAAAGACAAATTAGATGAGATAAGAGAATATAATGTAATGGTCGAGCTATGGTTTTGGACTTGCAGCTGGATCCAAGGACCCAAAAAGTAACCTCTCTGATCTTTCTTCCGTGTGCACCAAGACTTAAAGTGCAAACCCTATTAGGTAACTGTGCTGATTTAACAGATTTCCAAAAGCACTAATAACATTGTGCTGTGTAATAAATGGTCACTATTAGAACTGAGACTAGCAACTAAAATTTCTACACATTTTTTCCAACACCAAAAGGCACAGACTCTTCTCTAAATTGCTTCCTACAAAAGCAGCTAACACGACTAAACTTTGCAAAGGAGGCCAGTCCATCGAGTGCACTATTATCCCCAATACTATAGTTAAGATACTTCAGTTAACTGAAATCTCAGTAAACTAATGGGTAAGGTCATCCTTATTGTGTAGCTCTTAATGTTAGAGAAACCTGGTGACCAAGATAGTATGCAGAGGAAGGATTTGTCATTATTCCTAGGAAGTGTCCCTGTCACAAAGCCTGCCGACACCTGGCCGCTGGGATTGGACAGTAAAGCAGGGGCTTACGTAGCAGTCTCGAGCAGGTGAGCGGACGCCTGCGCAGAGAGGCGGGGAGAGTGCGCTTGCGCCCCGCCCCTGTCGGGTCGCGCTCGCGCAGTGAAGAGCGAGGAAGCAGACAGCGCCTGCGCGGTAGTTGCCGAGAAGGGGTGTAGAGGTGACGGCGATGGAACCTGAAGGGCAGCAGAACGAGTTAGTGTCAGCCGAGGGCCGAAACCGGAAGGCGGTGCTGTGCCAGCGTTGTGGCTCTCGCGTGCTGCAGCCAGGGACCGCTCTCTTTTCCCGCCGACAGGTAGGGAGGCAGGTCAGAGGCCGTTCACACCCGCGAGTCCCTGGACTGCTGGGTTTCCGGAGACCGCGCCCCTGCTCTGGCGCCCTAGGCCCCGCCCTCCGGTCGCGCGGCCCCGCCCCGGGCTCCCTGCTGAGACTCCGCCCCCTGCCTGCGCCCGCGCGGCTAGTGAGGGTGCTATCCTGGTCCGCAGAGGTCTTATTGCCGCCCAGGACTTTCTTGTACCGGCTATGGCTGCAGGACCCCCCTCCGTTCTGGCCCGTCCATAGGAGACCTCCCGGATCCTCGCCGTCCCCTGAATCTCCCGAGCGTGCGCCCTACGCGGGTGCTACTGGAATTGGGGCCCGCGGCCTCAAAGCTCTGGCCGACCTGCAGGCCGGCGGGTGCGTCCCTGTCGCCTTTGCGTCGCCTTGGCGCGGCTGTGCAGCTTCATTCCCGTCCTGCTTCGGCCCCCACCCACCGGGCCGTCCCTCACTGTCTCACTTCTGACAGTTGCCTCTCTGCTCCCATCTTTGGCGTCCCGGTAGGAAGGGTAACTCCAGGCGCACGCTTTGCCAAGGCAGTGCAGCCAGAGTTTCAAGACGAATCATATTTCAAATCCGATAGATCATTGGAGTCCCAGAAATAAATTTAAAAGAAAGATAAATTTTTGTCTTCGGATTAGGACTTTACCCTTCATATTCCTATCACCCGAAAGAAAGTTGAAACAAAGTTTCACTTTGGTAAACTTTATTCAAGTGTAACGCGTAGTAAAGCACAAAGTGTAATCTTGTTTCAACTTGTACTTCTTTCATTTAAACTGATCTATAAAAATGAGCAGGTCATTTCATTATTTGGTGTGGTTGAGTGGATGGTGAAATATAATATCTGATATAGGAGCGGGAAGGACCAAATTCTCCAAAAACAGAGCGCTTTTCATAAACAAGGGAGGAAATTACTTGTTCTGTAGGATTGTGGTGACTCTCAGTCTGGAGGAGTTGGTGCTCCCTACTTTCCCCTTCTCTTGGTTAAGATTTCCAAGGATTGGAACCAAAGTTCTGGTTTTTACCCAGCGGCATTATGGAGAAGGAGGAAAAACGGGTCCTTGGAATTGAAACATACACGGAATTGAATCATGACCTTTTCGTTCTTTAACATTGGTCTTGTGTAGGTTTTTTGTTTGTTTTTGAAACAGGTTCATTTTATAATTTAGGATGGCTTTGAATTCACTATGTAGCCCACACTGACCTCCAACTCTTGGCCATACTCCTGCCTCAGCCGCCCAAGTGCTGGGGTCACAGACACGCCCTACAATATCCCACTGTTATTTAATGAAAAGCACTGTTGGAAACATCCCATTCCCTCCATTTGCTGTGTGCCTTAAACTTAAAGGAAAGAAAGTTTTTTAAAGCCCCTGGCCTTGCAGAGAATAATATGCAGTTTGAAGGGAACCAAACTCCATAAGTGGAATCCTATAAACTTCAGGGCAATTCTTTTGTTAAACATGAAATTTTAGCTGGAAACCACCACAGGGGATTCTAGCAGGGCTGTCAGTCATCTCTGGATGCTAATGAGGTGCTGCCAGCCATTAAATAACGCTGGAGAAATGTAGACTGTTGGGAGACCTTAGAGGTGCCCAGAGCATTCTCTCTCCTCCCAGGAAAGCAGCCTAGTGCCGTCTTCCTGTGGGAGACATTTGAGAAGAGACTCTGCCAGTCCCATCTTTGAGACCATCCAAAGCTCAGTAGTCACTATATGTAGTTCTTTGGTCTAAAGCAGTATGTTTCTTACCTGGGAACTCTTTTGTCCCCCAAAAGAAAGAAATGAAAGATATGTCTGGACGTATTTTTGATCTCAAAATTGAGGAGAGCTGCTCTTGGCCTTTGCAGGTAGAAGCCAGGGACCCTGCTCAGCACCCCGCAGTGGCTGTGAGGCTTGTCTCAGGAGTGCCTTCCCTTGCATATCTCCCTGTGAAGGAGGCTGATTTAAGAACCTGGCTACCGAAACAGGCTTTGGGGGGGGGCCCTCTGTGTCTCCACACAGCACCCTCAGAGTAGCCAGACCTCTTACACAGTGTCTAGCACCCCAGAGCAACTGTCCTAAGAGAAACTGCAAAAGTTGCATGCTCCTGACTAGCCTGGCTTCTCCTTGTTGCTGCATCCTGGTCATTGGGGTATTCATCATGCCCTGCCCCCACTTGAGGGAAAGGGAATGGACCCCGCCTAGTGAAAGGGTTGTCAGAGAATCTATGGAGTGGTTCAGTTTAACTTGGCTTGGCTTGGTTTTTTGAGACAGGGTCTCACTATTAGTTCAGGCTAACCTTGAACTCTGTGTAGCGTAGGTAGATCTTGAACTCACAGCAGTCCTCCTGCCTCAGCCTCCTGAGTGCTGGGATTCCAGGCGTGTACCACCATACTTGGGCATGAAATGTTTTTAAAATATGACATCCACTCATAGGAGTACTCTGTACTGTACAAGTCTTTATTCTTATCTATATAGTATCATACTTGGCGGATTTCATACCAGAATATATTTTTACATGAGAAAGGAAGTGTTTCAGGCATTAGGATTAGGAGCACTAACTAGCTATGGTTCTGAGGCCAGAGAGAACTTGGCTGGGTCCTTCCACCTAAAATACAAGGGAGAGGCCAGAAATAATTTTGAGGGAAATTGAGGCCCATAGAAAGTTACAGATATATCTGGAATCCAGGTCTTCTGAATTTAGATTCCCTGATCTCTTAGATTGTGCCTATTTTCCCTTTTTAGGGAAAATAGCATCAGGGACACATTTAACCCTCAGGAGAGGCAAACAGGTGACTGGAATGGCATTGTAGGGACTGTTAGGTCACACAGCGACAGGTACTGCAGTTATTTTCATAGTGTGTGCTTAGCAGATGGGGAGAACGTTCTAGGTCGGGAATTCCCCCCCACACACACAGGGTCCCCTGTTGCTGCAATGTGCCCTGGGATGAGCACGGCTACCGCTTGTGTACTTATGCTCAGTAGAAGCCCCAGCAGACTGCCGCACGGCAGGATGAGGAGAGGCTTACCTCTCCCCTGCGTAAGCCACACTTCTTGCAGACTAACAGCAGTCTAGTTTTTTTTAACTTTAATTTTTTGCTTTATTCTGATTGCAAGTGCGAGACTATTTCGTTAAGAGTTTGGAGCTATACTAGAGTGTGTTGTGGGATAGGAAAGCAGTAATAGAACAGCAGCCCAGTGTCGGTGACTGCTCGCAGTGTAGGGCCTGGGATCGCCGAAGACAGGAATGAACGGAGTCGGAATGGACAGACAACACACGAACACAAGAGAGGTTGTGATGTTGCTGCAAATTTACTAGGCCTTTTGTGTTCTTTTTTATACATGATTTTTCAGCTTTGCAAAATAAGGGTGATTGTTACAGGTTAACAAAAGTTCAAGGAAAAAACAAGAACAGAAACAGAACAGTGATCAATCATTTTGACATTGTGCAAGGTCGTGTGAGACAGTGATGATTTTCTCATGACCATAAAAATCTTTGTAGATCAGTGTGTTTTGTACACAACTTTTCTAAGGAAGTGGATCTTTGCTATTTTTTTAATCTTGTTCCCATAGATTTTATGTGAGCATTAATTTATTTTTTTGTACTTGCTGATGTATTTTTGCCAGGTGGCCATGTTATTTTTATTTCAGCTGAAACTACTGTGTCTGATAAGGTATTTTCTGCTTATGTTATTTTTGCTTGGTGAGAAAGCACAGAACAGTTCACAGGGAAAAACAGAATAGTTTAGAAGGGAGAAAGCGGCTTGTTTTTACATACTGCTGGGCTAACTGCGCGCCTCCTGGCGAAGCATACTCGACTCAGGCTCTAGGCCTGGGGAGCCTCGAGCCTCAAGCACAGGGGTCTTCCGCCCGGGACCCCAGTCCCTATTTTGTCACGCCTTATTCGGCGGGGGCTTGGCAGCCCAGAGCAGCAGGACACCAAGCTTTGCTTGCATTGTATCTGGTTAGTGTCTCAGGCAACTGACGCCAGTAGTAAGTGTGTACTACTTCCATGGAGGAAGTTAAAGGAGTGTGTGTGTGTGTGTGTGTGTGTGTGTGTGTGTGTGTACATTCAAGGCTTTCCTGATGATTGGGATGTCATACGGATGGGAGGTTGCAAGATCATAGTGGTAGTATTCTAATTTCTAGAGCTGACTGTTACTATTTATAAGCTAAATTGCATATACTCATAATAACAGTAGAACAACTCCAAGCTAGATATCCAATAGTCATTCTTTCCACAAGTATTTGCATCCCTGCTCCATGACAATCACTGTCCCGTGCACTGGAGAGATGCCAAACGAGACAGGTGAGCTTCCTGTTTTCCAGGGAGCTGGTGTTCTGCCGGAAGGAGACACATGCAAAGAAAATTTCAGAAAATAAGTTAAAGAGTAGGAATGGTGCAAGGGAACTTACAGAAGTGATGAATGTCGTAGTTAGTATATCTTCATTGTGGTGGTTTCACTCATGTGTACCTGTGCCAAATGTGTCAAACTATTTAAATATGTGCAGTGTGTGGTTTATGTTATGAGGGGTTTTTAATGCAAGGGCTGAGGATATAACTCAGTGGTACTTTCCTAACATGCACAAAGCCCTAGGTTCTATCCCTAGCACAACAGAAAACTTTTAAATAATAAAACTTTTAAAATACTGTAGGCATTCCTGAGAACATGACATTTGAGCTGAGTAGCAAAAATGCGCCGCTTT